>JAPFBL010000738.1:0-105684 GCA_026182355.1 Hermatobates lingyangjiaoensis
GATCATTTACCTATATAAACAAGGCTCATTTATAAAGGGAAAATTATTTCTAACGTAGTGCAATCAGTTATTATGTGGTATTTACTCATTGTAGGGTAAAAAGCTAATGAAATGGTCTCCACATATAAAAATTTAATGGTATAAAACAACGCGTTTTGAACACGTAGTGTTCTTCCTCAGGCATTAACTTAAAAATACAATGTCATCAGAGCGTTATCTATAGTACAAAGTAAAATACTTCCAAAATATACTCTTCCTTATTTTATTTTATTTTTATTTTTATTTTATACTATATTTACTTTGTACTATAGATAACTCTCTGGTGTCATTGTATTTTTTAGTTAGTGCCTGAGGAAGAACAATAAATGTTCAAAACGCGTTGTTTATACCATTAAATTTTTATAAATGGAGACCATTTCATTAACTTTTTACCCAATAAGGGAAAATTATGTTTAAATATTCAAACTAAACAAATATTATGTTGACAAGAAGTTTTTTTTTTACTTAAACTATGCGTTTCAAACACCTTGTGATCACCATTATACTATAGGCATAATATATATATATATATATAGATTATATATTAATGATCAAACCACAATATGAAATGGTAAAAAAGACTAAGATCTTTCAGCTGTAACAAGCGGTCTTCGTCAGAGTAAAATACCCAACTGATAATATTATATATTATTGGTATACTTCTACAAACTAAACAAATATTATGTTCTTTTTTTACTTAAACTATGCCTTTCAAACACTTTGTGTTGACCATTAGATAATATAATTCTACAGTAGAAATTGCAAAAATTTAAAAGTTATAAAAAGTAAACCAGAGTTATAAACAATAAAAGGAAATAATGAAAAATGAATGACATGTTCAATGGAAGCATTGGAGGACAGATAACCGTCGAAGTTGATATTATCATCATCACCTGATGATGAACACGATGTGTTTAAAACGTGTAGTTTAAATTAAAAAAAAAAAATCTTTTGTGTGGAGACTTTGAAGTATCCTCCCCCCCCCCCCCCTTCAAGGCTGGCCAAATGACATGTTAAATAAAATGAATAAAACATATGAGAAAAAGACAAGAGTACTATTAATAGTAGTACATATATATATATATATATATATATATATATAAACTAAAAGAAACGGTCCAGTGGACTTTTTTAAATAAAATAAATTCAAAACGAAGGAAACACACAGAAAGACACAGGCATAACTCACATCGATAGTTCGACCATCGTCGTCATCAGGACGTGTGAAGAGCGAAGAGTCCCTGCGGTGACACTGCCCTGCCTTCCTGCGGGACTCTTCGCTCTTCACACCTCCTGATGACGACGATGGTCGAAATATCGATGTGAGTTATGTCTGTGTCTTTCTGTGTGTTTCCTTCGTTTTGAATTTATTTTATATATATATATATAAACTAGAATTTAAAAAGAACACATAGAAAGGAAATCACTGAACTCACTACTATATTTCGATGTCCTCGTCTTCAGGAAAAGAAGTGAATCGCTCCAAAGGCTGATAACGACTGTCGCATTAAAACAAAAGCATCTGTTGAAGAATTATTTAGCGTTTTGAATATTCAAGGAACCTTCTCTCTCTCTCTCTCTCTCTCCCCTCCCACGACTATATATATATATCTGTATGTTTGGGTAAAAGGCCTTCATTGATACATGTTCTATTAAAACCTATGCCTATTTCAATTTTGACACATATTCGAATTAATTTTTAAGTAAATTGTGAAACTACAATTCTAAATAACTTTCTTGATAATGGTCGACGAAGACCGAAACATGTCGATGATATACAAAAATAAAAATTTTGGAGAACTGATTTATCTTGTACCAAACTTATGGAAGCCAGAGGTAAGGAAATTTGAAAAATTAATTCGAAAATGTGTCAAAATTGAAATAGGCATAGGTTTTAATAGAACAAATATATATATATATATATATATATACTTGCCGTTGCGTCTACAAATCCCTTTCTCTTTTCTCCTGAAGACTGATTACCCGATAATTTGAGTCTGTAAGTATGTTATCTGTAAGTAGCTGTTACAATTACTTTATTATATTTTATAGATATTCTAAAAGCTTGTGTTAATATTTGATAAAACATATTTGACTAGTGAAAAACCAAAAAAAAAAAAAAATTTTATATATAAGAGCAATAGTAGGATGTTGGGCAAGGAGACATTCTAAAAACAAGGGCTGTGCAATTGTTTTGTTGTTATTATGCCTTCCGTACACATTTAATTGTCGCATTAAAAAAAAAAAAAGCAGCTGTTGAAGAATTATTTAGCGTTTTGAATATTCAAGGAACCTTCTCTTTCTCCCCTCCCCACTCCTCAAGGCGGTTGTGTGTTGAAAGGTCATATGACCTTTCCTTAAGGAGACGATTTTTTTAAGGATAGCAGTTGTGTTGTGAATGAGTAGACTGAGAGGGAGAGAGAAAGAAAGAGAGAGAGAGAAGGTGAGAATGCTCTTTGTTTGGGGGGGAGGGGGGGGGTAGGCGGGGGGCAGGGGGATGGGTGGGGTGAGGAAATATTTTGGAAGTAATAGACACTGGAGTAATTGCTGGGGTTATTTTCAAAACTAAGTGATGTAAGAAAGAGATATTGAAGTAGGTGAATGAAAGAGTGAGAGATATGAGGAAGGAATTTTTTTTTTTTTTTTTTTAGGTCGTATGGTTTTTGTATGAGAGAACAATAGAAGGGGGGGGGGGAGGGGGGGCACATGCATGGTCTTCCTGGAGTGGCGAATGCATTCCTTTGGGGGGGCAGGGGGGGGGGAGGCCGGCGCTTTGCCAGACCCCCGACCCTCCCCTGCTCCTCTGGCCCACCAGCCAGCCTCCCCCCCCCCCCCCTCAGACTGTTTACCTAACAAATGAGCATAGTAATTCAGGGACGGAGACATTTCTCGGCGAGTGTTAAGTATACTGTTTTATAGTCGGCCCCACTCTTTACAACTACTTCCGAACCCGCTTTTCCTACTTAAACTCAACCAGCAAACCATGACATATTTATAATTCATTGCAGATTAGATTAATTTTTTCGATAAAAAAGATTTATAACATAAACACGTGAAATAACAATCAATGATCAAACCACAATAAGAGAAAGGGGAAAGCAAGACTAAGATCTTTCAACCGTAACAAGCGGTCTTCGTCAGAGTCGACCAACCAACGACCAACGAATATATCCGCGCGCTATAGTGCACGTCGTAACTAGCAGTTCCAGACCAGAGGCCTTCTACTGCTTGCTTACTGTGCTACTATAACTTGGACTGTCAGTAATTCATGTCAGATATAAGTTCGTCTTACAGTAAAGATGTCGTATTCGCGGTCATGTGGTCTTGTTGAGGTCATGGTTTTCAAAGTTTTTAGTCATCAGTTGGAAAAGTAGTTGGAAATAGTCAGTGGATGAAGTAATTGTTCAGTGAGGTTGAGGAAGGTTGGTGGCAGGATTTAGAGTTTGTACAAGGAGGTTTGGATGAACGTCAGAGTCAAAAACTCAACTGGTCCAACAACTCCAGTTCGGTTTTTGACTCTGACGAAGACCGCTTGTTACGGTTGAAAGTTCTTAGTCTTGCTTTCCCTTTTTCTTATTGTGGTTTGATCATTGATTAGGTTAATTTGTAGAATACCTCTCATGAGGGAACACACACAGACTAATGAACATTTGACATTGAGAGTCTTGAATTATTGCCTAACTCAAGTATATTTAGAGTAGCGATCTTTAGGCTAGGTGACATTTTAGAGGCAGTTTCATAAGAAAATATACATAGGGCAAATATTAGCTCTTTGGAATAGACGCAATGAAGATTCATTCTACATTGGGAGACCTATATTTTGCTTAAGTCAAGTGTATTTGAATACATGTTCATGTGTATAAAAACTAAATCTTTTTAAATATAGATTTAACGGACTGTGAAACCTTTAATTGTTTCGACGATAGTCGTGTCATGTTCAACAAAACATCCATATAGAAGTACTGCGACCAAAATGTATATATATATATATATATGTATTCAAATTAAATCAGATCCTATCGGACTATGCACTTTAAGAACTTCGAGAAACATGAATGAAAAACAGAAACTAAGACTCAAATTCAATATTTCGAACCTTTTCACGATGTTTCTTGAAGTTTTTAAAGTTGAACCGTCACCAGGAGAGTTGAGATGACGGTTCACCCGAATATATACATATATATATATGTATATAAGAATAATAATAATGGTATTGTGATGAGAGTATGGTTTAAATGTAGATCATTGTGAAAATTTAATAAAAAATTTATGTTTTTTAAATACCAGAGATAGAAAAGCATAATGCATAAAAAAAGAATTTTCTTTTTTTTACAATTAGAATAATAATAAATTATCAATGAAATCACTCGTAAAGTATCTATGATAAAAATATATAACTCTGCATTGTGTATTGTATTGCGTAATTATGTAATAAATAATTAAATTTATTTTTTCAATTTGTTGTAATACTATTTATTGTATTATAAACAATATGCTTGTAAATACAAAATCACATAATTTATTGTTACGGAAAGATGTGCTTGCGTATATGTGTGATATGTGTGCGTGCGAGTGTGTGTGTGTGTGTGTGTGTGTGTGTGTGTGTGTTGTGTGTGTGTGCGCGTGTGTGTGTGTGTAAAAATTATTTTATCAATTTCTGGTAATACTATTTATTGTATTCTAAATAAAAATAAAAACAATATGATTATAACAACGAAATCACATAATTTATTGTTACGAAAAGATGTGCTTGCGTATATGTGTGATTATGTGTGCGTGCGAGTGTGTGTGCGCGCACGCTCGTGTGTTGTATGTTTGTGTGCATTTCGATAGAAAGATAGTTTATTCGAATCTGTTTAAAAATTAAAAGTATATATATTTTTTTTTTAATTCTCGAAAGTGGCAGTAAACATTCTATAGTATTTGTGTTAAAATTAAGTGTGTTTTTTTTCTAAATTTTTTGAAAAAGGCAGCAAATATGCTTCCAATTCTAAACATTTTCAATAACAGAGGATTAATGAGATGATGGGGGAATGGTTTATAAGAGGTAATCCGAATGTCGTATTGACTTGGTGAACATTCCGTAGAAGCAGGAACTCCTCCTGCCTTTTGTGAGAAAAAGCCTCTATAAAACTTCAATCGATTGTTATTTCCTGATTATTAAACAAAAATATTTAATATTAGAAGTATAATACACCGTCTTACTTTGTACAATCCTGTTGTAGATCTCTAACCGGTTTCGGGTGTCAGAGATCCCGAATAAAAGAGAGATCCCATTATAGTGTATATACATATATATATATAGTCATTTTTTCATGGTTGGTTCTTTTATTTACTTTGACATCGTTGCCCATGGCAACACTGTCATAGATAGCACTGTGTACTAATCCTTTTTAGATTCATAATTTATTAATGTTTCTGCTGTAATCACTAGAGGTGTTTAATAGCTTGTAATTTAATTATTCTGTTTCAGGTATGTTCATTCCTTTACTATTTACTGTTGTACAATATTGTTTGTTTATTTATAATTAACACCATTGCTTTGTAACTTTGATTGGAAGTTTCCATCATTATTCTGTTTCAAATTGATAAAATCGTTTTATTAAACAACCTTACACACACACACACACACACACACACACACACATATATTATATATATATATATATATATATATATATATATATTGTTTTCTATGAGTTGTCCGGGGAAGGAAATATGATTCGTTGAAATGCTGACCAATAGGAGAGTAGAGTTAGTAGGTCAATGCGTGCGGTCCCAGTTACCCGCTGCCTAGCGAAGCCTTCGTTATTCCGCCAATGGGTATAGAGGTTGCACAGTCCCTCTGTGAAATAAGATTATTGGCTGAAAACACGAAGGCTTCGCTAAGCAGCGGGTAACTGGGACCGCACGCATGGACCTACTAACTCTACTCTCCTATTGGTCAGCATTTCAACGAATCATATATGTATATATATATATATATACAAATGGTTTATATATATATATATATGTTTTGTATATATATATATATATATATATATATATAATATATATATATATATATATTGGTATAAATAGGTAGCAGATTCTCTTTTAAACAGGTATCATTATATTAACCGCAGTCTCGGCATTCACGATCTTAATACTGAGAGATTCGATCCTACGAACTAACCTAACAGGGTTCAACTGGAAAAATAGTTGGCCAAGTGACATGTTAAATTAAAATCGATGACTCATGCTTAGTCATTGCTATTAATAGATTAAAAGGATTAGTACAGGTTAATATAAAGAAAAGGTCAAAGGTCAATAAAGAACAAGAAACAAGCGGTTAGAATAAAAGAGTTAAAAGGTCAACGGTATAACTGGACTAATAGAGAATAAATAGATATATATATAACAAGAATAGAACTAAGGACAAGAATAGATCTATTCTTGTTGAAGATGGGTGACACCCGAAACCGGTGAGAGATCTACAACAGTATTGTACGAGGTAAGACGGTATATTATATTTCTAATATTAATAATACTAACCTCTGCGGCAATAACAAATGCATGAGAATATTTAACTTGTATAATATCACACACACTCTCTCTCTCTCTCTCTCTCACAGACAAACACAGACACACATACACACACACACACACACACACACACGCACTCACACAACAAGACAAAATATACGAACAGGATTCAAAAATGGAACATACAATGGATAAAAAGTGCACAAAGAAACTCAAATGATAAGATGACCAGCCACGGAAAGATTCGAGCATATCTCTACAAAATTAAAGTGATTTAACTCCTCTAGATGTCCTTGCGACGAAGGAATGTTGACCATATTATTTATAACTGTAATTTTAGACAGTAAACGACACCAACTAACAAGACAAGTGGAAGCAAAGGGGAAAACATGGACACCTTCAAAAGAAGATCTTATGAAAAAAGATCTCTTTTTTAAGAGAGATTCGTAAAATTTCTAAACGACATTGATCTGAACAATTTATGAAATACGCTGATATTTATATAATCTTTATAATGTCATCAGATACCATTAGTATAATGTATAATTAATTGTATTTATATTAATGTGAATTTATAGGATTTGTATATAGTACGAGTAATATTTATGAATCAAAGTACTAAAAATATAATACTATGTAGTCATATAACAACTGTGACTTGTCTAGTTGTTAATACTTATTCTTTGTAAACATTGTATATATAGCTGAATTATAGTTTTAAGTCATATGGTCGTAAAGAACGTACTAATGAGAATGTATTAGTACACACATACACACACACTTTCCCTCTCTCTATCACACACACACACACACACACACACACACACACACACACACACACACACATACATACATACACTCAATGATCAAACCACAATAAGAAATGGGAAAACAAGACTAAGATCTTTCAACCGTAACAACCGGTCTTCATCAGAGTCAAAAACCCATACACACACACACACACACACACACACACACACACACACACACACATAATGTACGTTAACCAACTATTCAAAATTGTCCAATAGTTTATAATAATAATACCATAACGTAACTATTAGTTACAAATGTAAATATTCATACTATCTAAGTACAATAATATGTAATTCTATCTAAACCAGCATAATAATATAATGTAATCAAATTATATGTAAATATTGTACTTCAAATTACTTCAAAACATGTAAAACTAGTTCTATATTGCATGTAATACACATTGTGGAACATGCTGTATCTCAAATAAATTCCCTCATGGCAGGGGTACTGACTGTGAGGAAAACACACACTCACACACACACACACTCGTGCTCACACATACACATACACATACACACACACACACACACACACACACACACACACACACACACACACACACTCACCCACACACAGACACCCCATGCTAAAAACGTCAATAATGAACTTTGAGAACATCACAACCTATTAAACAGTTAAAGTTTTGTGATCGAATTTTATTAGTATAACAACAATCTCTGACTTACAGAGAATGACAATAAAAAAATATATTTAAAATAGTCTACCTGCTAAGCTGTGTAGAGTGGATGACTTGTTAGTTATATGACCTTGAAGATCAGCTGATCCAAAGTTGTTCACATGAGATACCTAGAACAAAAGGTTTTAAAGAACATATTAGTCACGAAAAATATAATTTATTCAAACCCAACGATGTAAGACATTTAACTAAATAGGAATCCAAAGTATGCTGATACCATGGAACTTTAGAATTACTACAGAAAGTATTTGAAAAACGAAATCTTACTTTAAAATAATAGTTAGAATTATTTACAAGTTAAAAATATATAATATAATTTGTGAATAAATTATAAATAAAACTTTTGTTTGATGTTTGTTTTCCACGAACCACACTTATAAGGCCTTCACTTTTTAGTGCTGTTTTAGGGGAGGAATTGTAACTTTCCAAAATCGAAAAAAATAAACTTAATAACTCAAATTTTTTTATCTATATATATATTTTCGTAGTGTCTTGTTTATATATCTGTTTGTTCTCTATAGAAATCAAAACTAGTGGACCAATTGGGCTGAAACTTGGCATGGGAGGTCTTTGGGGGTAAATGAACAAACCTAAGGGGGTACCAGAGGCAATCCCCCAAGTTATGGTGCAATAACTTCTAATTATGGTGAAATACCAGATGGAAATGGTGCAATTATTTGAAAAATAAAAATAAAATTAGAACAAGTTTGAACATGTTTAGACTAAATTTGGAAAGGTATATAAAGGACATTTCAAATTACAAAAGTAACAGTATTAATTTTGTTTACAGTGAGTGTACATCTCTGCTTTTTTAGTGATTTAAAGAAAAAAGTACTTATCAACAATGCCACCCAAGAAGAAATCTACTTTTACGAAATCTCCTGCAGCAGTTAGAATGCAGAAGCAAAGAGAAAGTGAGACAGAAGAACAGAAATTGGAAAGACTTGCCAAACAAAGGGAACGAACAGCATCTCTTCGTCAAAATGAAACTTCAGAAAGAAGATCACAAAGACTTCAGGATGACAGAGAAAGAAAAGCTCATAAATTAGCAACAGAGTCAGATGAACAAAGATCGCAACGACTTCAAAATTTGCGATCTCTGGTACTCCACAACACAAACTAGACCTGAAAGTGGGAGCTCCAATTATGCTCTTGAGAAATTTGGATCCTCCAAGACTCTGCAATGGTACTAGATTAGTTGTGAAGAAGATGTTACCCCATGTGATTGAAGCTACAATTCTAACAGGATATGGTAAAGGGCAGGATGTCATTATCCCAAGAATTCCAGTCATTCCAACAGATGTTCCGTTCAATTTCAAGCGTCTACAATTTCCCGTCAAACTAAGTTTCGCAATGTCCATTAACAAATCGCAAGGACAAACTCTTTCAGTTGCTGGCTTGCATCTGCTTGAACCATGTTTCCCTCATGGACAGTTATATGTAGGATGTTCAAGAGTTGGCAGTTCCAAAAATTTATACATCCTTGCACCAGAAGATAAGACAAAAAATGTTGTTTATCATGAAGTACTCTGATATGTTTATTATGATTTGATAGAATAAATATTAACTTAAATTCTTCCTTCTTAAAGCTCAAACCTAAACCTGACAAAAATTAAATGTTTTTTGTATCAGAATTTTAGTTGGGATTAAACCTCAATAATGGAATGTGTCTCTGTTTATAAGAAACTTAATTTGTTAACATGTTATGAAGTTTTGTTTTGTTAGAAAATATGTTGTACTGTTATAGAATTTCTGATAGAAATATATACTTAGAGGTTTAGATTCTTTGCTTCATTCAATACTTAGCCATAATTTCATTATTTTCTTATTTTGTCCCGGGCAACGCCGGGTAGTTCTGCTAGTATAATATAAAACACTTCATATAAATTGTGACATATAAAGAGAAACGTTAACAATAGGACTTACTTTTCAATATTTCGACCTTTATGCGGTCGTCATCAGAAGAAGAAGTGAATTGACGGAGACACGACTCCTGGACTGAAGTTAACAACACCAAGTACAAGAAGAACAACAAATAATAATAATAATAATAATAAATAAATGAAATGCAAAAATAAATAAAAAAATAATACATGCAAAGGGAATAAACTAAGAAATGGGTTGTCTTTTTAGAGATAATTTATTATTATTATTATTATTATTATTTATTATTATTGTTATTGCTGTAATCTTTGATACAGTGAGTGTTTTGAAATAGTATGAGGATTGGATATGCTTGCGACAACTCATAATTGTCTTCCACCCGCACTCCTGAACACACGTACCTCTTCTTCTTCTTCCCTTCTACCCTCTTCCTGATGACGAACTTCAGGTCGAAATATTGATCCAGTAAGTGTTCATGTTTCTTTTATGTATTGTCTTTTTCATTTATATATATATATATATATATACGCAAAATAAACTGACTCACTTTTCAATATTTTTAATAGTAATTAAATAATGTAATATAATTATATTTCATATTATTGTAATTAAATTCTTTATTGACGTAGCCCTGGAGATGTCTATAAATATCAAAGATCAAACCACAATAAGAAAATGGGAAAACAAGACTAAGATCTTTCAACCGTAACAAGCGGTCTTCATCAGAGTCAAAAACCCAACTCTGACGAAGACCCGCTTGTTACGGGTTAGAAAGATCTTAGTCTTGTTTTCCCATTTTCTTATTATGGTTTGATCATTGATTGTTATTTCACGTGTTTATGTGAAATCTTTTTATGTCTCAAAAAAAAATTTAAGTAGACGAAACGTCGGCTTAAAGGTGTTGAATTATTGAAGCTAGACCAAACATCGATAAAAAGAAAAAATAGTGTAAAATTTTGTTGTCGAGATAAGGAAAACATTCTATAATAATAATAATAATAATAATAATAATAATAGTAAGTTTTGTAAATACTTTATAGTAGAGGGGGGGGGGGATGATTCGGGTGACTGGCATTTAAGAATATTTATCAGGGTCTTTGACTGGATGACACAGTTTCCTGGAAGGGCACAACCTTAAGAGGAGAAGATCCCAGTCAGAAGGACACAAAGGGCCGGCCATTCACACAAAGACCTACTTCCAATTATCCCCCCACCACTTCTCCACCCCCCCGCCCATCGCATGAACCATAGTAAATCCCAAAACATCCTTCCTAAACAAATCACACCTGCTTCTCTCCCTTTTCACTTTCATCTTTTGAATAATTCCATATATATATATAATCTTTTTGATATTTGTTCAAATATCAATTTAAAAGACGTATTTTTTTTTAAAAATTTTTCTTTCTTGTGTTATATTTTGATTTTAACTTTATTTGCATTTACAACAATGTAACATTTATACCTATATTTTCAAAATAGAACTGGAAAGCAAAGTTAATTAAATATGCTATCATTATTTCATCTCAGTTTTATACCATATATATATACACTTTTTCGTTGGAAATACGATACAAAACGGACAAATAAGGTCTCCAACTGTCTCTGAACCAGTGCGCTTGGTTTCCCTCTCTTATCACTCCTGAAGACAGTTCAAACCGAAAATTAGAGACTGTAAGTGTGTTCTTTTGATTTCTCTATGTTTCTTTGTCTATATTGAACTATATATATATGATCAAACCACAATAAGACAATGGGAAAACAAGACTAAGATTTTTCAACCGTAACAAGCGGTCTTCGTCAAAGTCAAAAACCCAACTGGAACACTAGATGCAGAAAACATCCGGTGAGGGGTTGAGAAGAGTGGGAGGGAAGAGTGGTATTTTAAAAGGGTGAAAGCGATGGAAAGGACTAATAAATTTCTTACCTATGAAAAATCGATGTTGTTAAGAAATTTAATAGATCAAATATTATAAACATTAGTAACGGTCTTTAAAAACTTGATACTTTCGTCACGAGGGCAATAGCCTCTTCAAAGAGGGTTGACAGCTAGCGGATAGTTTTTTACTTTTTCTTACTGTACTCATTTCTTTCCCCAAACATCCCTTTCTGGACATTAGTCCTTTCCTGCGCTTTCACAATTTTAAAATACCACTCTTCCCTCCCACTCTTCTCAACTCCTCACCAGATGTTTTCTGCATCTAGTGTTCCAGTTGGGTTTTTGACTTTGACGAAGACCGCTAGTTACGGTTGAAAGATTTTAGTCTTGTTTTCCCATTTCTTATTGTGGTTTGATTATTGTATATATATTAGTAAAAGCTGGGAGCAGTCCTTATTGAATACATGCATTTAAAAACTTTATATCTGATTCCACTTGATTGAACTTCGTCGAATATTTTTCTAAATTTCAAAATCTTTTCTTCATTTCCGTAATTAGATGTGTATGTGTAGTTTTAATTGTTTCTGTTTTTGCTGAAGATAGTAGATGTAACATATATATGAGAATATATATATATATATATATATAACAATATGTATTGTAACATGTTCAATAAGAATTCTAACAAATATGGTGATTTAATTTTTAAGTTGAACCGGAAATGAAGAAAAGATTTCGAAATTTAGAAAAATATTCAACGAAGTTAAATCAAGTGGAATCAGACATAAAGTTTTTAAATGCATGTATAATGTAAATGCATATATATATATATATATATATATATATAAGTATATGATCAAACTGGAATATGAAATGGGAAAACAAGACTAAGATCTTTCAACCGTAACAAGCGGTATTCATCAGAGTCATAAACCCAACTCTGACGAAGACCGCTGGTTACAGTTGAAAGATCTCAGTCTTATTTTCCCATTTCATATTGTGGTTTGATCATTGATTGTTATTTCACGTGTTTATGTGAAATCTTTTTATATATATATTTGTATAGGTAGGCAGCAAATCTTCTTTTAAACATGTTGAATTGAAACATGCAGCAGACTCTGCATTTACGACTTTTTTACTGACTGTCTCTAATTTTCTGATTTTTCTTCTTTCAGTTTGGGGTGATTCCCAAATTAACTTTGCCAGCGACATATGAACTTTACCAGTTGGCTTAACATATCATAACTAGTTAAACGAATAAGCAACTAATTTATTTACTCACAAGTTTTCGACCGTATAGTGGTCATCGTCAGGTTATAATTTTGGTCTCACATTTAATTTGGCAAAGTTAATTTGGGAACTACTCCAAAATGAAAGAAGAATACTCAGAAAATTGTTACGTTTCATTCTATGTGTCATAGTTTATTTTAAGCATTATCAGTCCTGGATCACAGAGTTTTATCATATATATATATAAACTAGAATTTAAAAAGAACACATAGAAAGGAAATCACTGAACTCACTACTATATTTCGATGTCCTCGTCTTCAGGAAAAGATGTGAATCGCTCCAAAGGCTGATAACGACTGACTTGGCGTTCGAACTGAAGCACTCAAACAGTGTAGCCAACTTTCGGAGGAAAGGTAGACAGGGAAGATAAAGGGATAAAAGCCAAATAAAAATTAAATTTGAAAACATTTAACTAAAATAAAATTAAAAGCGGATAACAACTTTAAAAAAAAAAAATCAACGATTGAGGTTAAGCCCAGGAGCCGATCTACCGCCCAGAAGACTAATAAGTGCTTCTTCTGAAGCTCTCAGAGTAACTTTCGAATTAGTCTGATCAATCTACCTCAGGACCTGTACACGGAAACAGTCATTAAAACTGAGTCCGTGAGAGCTGGCATGAGTAGCAACGGGAAGGTCACTGCGTTTGCCAACGGATGACCTGTGATTATTCATACGCAGGCTTAGCTTGGTGGAAGCCAAACCCACATAAAAAGAATCACACTGGGTGCAATCCAAACGGTAAACGCAGTTACCAGAGGTACAAGAGGTCTTGTGAGAGATAGGGTAGGTGCGTTTACTATGGAAGGAGGTAAAGAAAGGATATATATATATCTCAGTGTGCGTGTTTGTGTGCTTGTTTATCTGTCTTTGTGCGTGTGTGGTAGTAATATAAAATATTATACAGAGAATTATTATATATACAACATTTGTGTATATGTGAGGTGTGTGTGTGTGTGTGTGTGTAGTGTGTGTGTGTGTGTGTGTGTGTGTGTGTATGTGTATGTGTTTTCCTCGTAACAGTAACCCTGCTATGAGAGAAGTTATTTAAGTTCAAACATATCACACTGACTACAACGTGTAAACAACAACAAAGTTATTATGAATAATAATAAATAATACACCTATAGGATTAAGAATAAGTAGGTATACCATTCAAACAGGAATTGAACAGTTAATAATACATACACGTATAACTAAACTAAAATAATAAATGAAAATAGTATCAAAAATCTTTTACACTAATGGTGTTGACGTATATAAAATTTTTTGTTTTTTTGTTTACATCTATATACTCCTATATCCTATATACTGATCTATATACATATATTTACTTTGTGTGTGTGTTTGTGTTTATGTTTGTGTGTGTTTGTGTGTGTGCGTGTGTGAGTGTGTGTATGTGTGTGTGTGTGTGTGTGTGTGTGTGTGTGTGTGTGAGAGAGAGAGAGAGAGAGAGAGAGAGAGAGAGAGAGAGCGT
The DNA here is from genome assembly GCA_026182355.1 of Hermatobates lingyangjiaoensis. NCBI lineage: Eukaryota > Metazoa > Arthropoda > Insecta > Hemiptera > Hermatobatidae > Hermatobates > Hermatobates lingyangjiaoensis. The sequence continues at coordinate 14,605 of JAPFBL010000738.1, forward strand.
GTGTGAGTGTGTGTGTTTGTGTGTGAGTGTGTGTGTGTGTTGTGTGTGTGTGTGTGTGTGTGTGTGTGTGTTTCTGTGTGAGTGTGTGTGTGTGTGTGGGTTTGTGTGTGTGTTTGTGTGTGTGAGAGCGTGTGTGTGTGTGTGTGTGCGTGTATGTAAGTATGTGTGTATGTATTTATTTTGCAACCACCAAATTTTATATTCAATTTCCAGTTACATCCTAGAACAGAACAAGTTCGCCAACAATATAACACTTTTCATGAGAGTTTATATCAAACAAAAGTGATTCGTTTTTTTTTCATCTAGTACAAAATCACACGCTATTTTTGTATTAAAATTAATATGGTTTCAGCCTTAAAGTCAATATTTAACATGAATTTGATGCTATTTGCAAAACTTGTATAGAACTATAATAGAGCTACTTGTTTAGGGAGAAGTGTTACTTAAATGGGCGAAATCGTTTGACCAGCGACACTGCAAGTCATTGCAGTTAGGCTAGTCGTGTTAGGATCTGCAGATGCCTTGTCCACTTTCTTAGACGTCCTTGTCGCCGGTACCATCTTAGTTAATAGCAACACAATCAGCAATGTAACCTTTTCTATGACATTACATATAATTTGGATTTATTTCATGTATATATATATATATATATATATATATATTATATATCTAAACAGTAATGAATTATCGACCGTGGGACAGATATGTAACATAAAAAGGATAAATTGGGATGCGGTCAGTTTCTTTTATGCGTTCTATGTTTCTATCAAACTCAAATGAGAGTTTGATTGGAAGAGGAAGAAACTGACCGCATCCCAATTTATCCTTTTTATGTTATATATATATTAGTGTAATTAGGTAGCAGACCTTCCTTAATACATACATCATTAAATTTCTTCCCAACTTCTCTGCGAATGATATATAGCTTCTCAAGATTTCTAATCTGACATTTCCATTCATTCGGTACTAAATGCAACAATTCACCAAAAGATTTACTTGCACAATCCACTTAATTGATAAATAAATTACAATTTAAAATAAAATAACCGACGTTTCAGTCATCCTTGACCATCCTCAGGGTTTGATACTAGATACATTAAATAAAAGCTATTCACTACACAACAATAAAATAAAAGTTATATCTTACATATTTAGAAGAGTTGAAAGTTAACAATGCGTAAGAAAATGCTGTTCAGTTGGATATCACAGATTGAGAGGTTACATTAGGTTTTACACTATCAATGCTGTCATTTCATTCTAAAGTCCCTATGGTATCTTCGCTCTGCAATTCCAACTGCTGTCTCTGATGTGTCTGTCCTGTATGGAGTTTTAACATATTGTTGAAGCCTGCCGTTTGATTATTCATGTTAGGTCTTCGTTCCAAGATGTTTAGGGCTTCTAATATAATTAGCCTGTTTCTATCTTTTTCATAATATAAAACATCCGTGTTGTTAACTAACATTTCTCGTGTGAGTTTGGTCTTATGGGCATTATGAGTATGGTCTTTAGGACCAACAGCTGCCAGGAGCATAGTAAGCCGTCTGGACTAAATTTTTTAGACGTCACTATAAAGGAGAAGAATGCCATTATGAGACATCAGTGTATGTAAAACCCACGCATAGTATATATATATATATATATATATATATATATATATATATATCAATGATCAAACCACAATAAGAAATGGGAAAACAAGACTAAGATCTTTCAACCGTAACAAGCGGTCTTCGTCAGAGTCAAAAACCCAACTGAACACTAGATGCAGAAAACATCTGGTGAGGAGTTGAGAAGAGTGGGAGGGAAGAGTGGTATTTTAAAAGGGTGAAAGCACAGGAAAGGACTAATGTCCAGAAAGGGATGTTTGGGGAAACAAAGGAGTACAGTAAGAAAAAGTAAAAAACTATCCGCTAGCTGTCAACCCTCTTTGAAGAGGCTATTGCCCTCGTGACGAAAGCATCAAGTTTGAAGAGACCGTTACTAATGTTTATAATATTAGATCTATTAAATTTAATTAGAGACGATTCAATAATATTTCTTAACAACATTGATTTTTCATAGGTAATAAATTTAGCTCCTGTCCAATCAATATGATGATTTTCATTTTTTATATGCAAGAATAAGGCACTACTGTTTTCCTGTCTACTTACGTTATATTGGTGTTGTTTTACACGTGTTTTTAATGATTTACCAGTTTGACCAATATAAATTTTATGGCAAATATGTTAATAAAAAACTCTCCAAGCGAATTGGAGTCCGCTGGTATTTATAAAATTCCGTGCAAAAATTGCCATAAAATTTATATTGGTCAAACTGGTAAATCATTAAAAACACGTGTAAAACAACACCAATATAACGTAAGTAGACAGGAAAACAGTAGTGCCTTATTCTTGCATATAAAAAATGAAAATCATCATATTGATTGGACAGGAGCTAAATTTATTACCTATGAAAAATCAATGTTGTTAAGAAATATTATTGAATCGTCTCTAATTAAATTTAATAGATCTAATATTATAAACATTAGTAACGGCCTTTTCAAACTTGATACTTTCGTCACGAGGGCAATAGCCTCTTCAAAGAGGGTTGACAGCTAGCGGATAGTTTTTTACTTTTTCTTACTGTACTCCTTTGTTTCCCCAAACATCCCTTTCTGGACATTAGTCCTTTCCTGTGCTTTCACCCTTTTAAAATACCACTCTCCCCTCCCACTCTTCTCAACTCCTCACCAGATGTTTTCTGCATCTAGTGTTCAGTTGGGTTTTTGACTCTGACGAAGACCGCTTGTTACGGTTGAAAGATCTTAGTCTTGTTTTCCCATTTCTTATTGTGGTTTGATCATTGATATATATATATATATATATATATATATATACTAGAATTTGAGTGTTGTATGTCTTTATTTATTTTTTTTCTTTTTGTATTGAGTTGTATATATATTTATATATATATATATATATATATATATATATATATATATATAACAGATTCAATAATATATCGACCGTTTGATAGAATAGGTATGTTCTCTAATCGGGGTTCGGAAAATTTTCCAGGATAAAAAATTAAACTCTCGTTGCCAACGGTTCGGTTTTATTTAAAACCTTTTTCATAGGCCTACAAACAAAGGATAATAAGAAATCACATATCAACATCAAACATATACACATTCATATTGTGTACAATACGTATTGTACAATACGTATACAATACGTATATTGTGACATACGCACCTGGTCACAGAGAATAAGGTAGACAAGAATCAATTGATATAGGAATATGTAAAATAATAAGAAAAATAAATAAAATAAAAACTGAGGGATGAACAGAATAAATGATTCATAAATAACAATTATGAACTAAGCTTTAATAAAAAATAGACAATAAAACTTAATATAAATTAAATAAATGAAAAATGTATAAGGTAAAAAAGTGTATAAAAATATAATTATTAGTGTATAAACACAACCTTCATTGAATTAGTTTCTTGTCTCTGCATCTAGGTTTTATGTTTTTATACACTTTTTTATCTTATATATTTTTTATTTTTTAATTTATTTTAAGTATTATTCTCTATTTCTTATTACAGCTTAGTCCATAATTTGTATTTATGTTTTATTTTTTCAGTTCATTCCTCAGTTTTTATTTTATTTATTTTTATTATTATTTTCCCGACCCAGATTAGCCAGATAGTAGGTGAATCCAACCACCCTACCTTAATCCCCCATAATGCCCCGTGATCCAGGGCGATGTCCTGTGAACATAATCATGAAACATAACCCATTAATTAATCGTCAACACACTGGGGTTTCACGCACACTGCAGCTACTAGGTGACCAACCACCAGCTACTCGCCAAGCCGACACTCAGTCACCGCCCAGTATTCAGACCAGCAACACCTAAGATATGTATATGAGACAAAATGCCATTGGGTAAAAATCAAAATGAAGAAAAATAAGCTCTGAAGCCTTCTAAACTATCTCGTCAGAGAGCTACTACAAATGATATATATATATATATATATATATTGCTTCCGTTGGTCAACGCAAAAACCTCCCTATTGCTATCCACTCTAATTCCCATGGACTGGATTTTAATCACTGCTTCCGGGTCCAAGTTCTTAATCATATCCCTGTTCCGTCTTCTCGGGTTACTTTAAGAGCTTCAGAGGAGGCAATTATCTGTCTTCTCAAAGCTCGCTCTCCTCCTGGCCTTAACTTGTACCGTTAATTTAATTTTTTTTTATTTTTTAATTTTATTTATTTTTTTATTTATTTTTTTTAAATTGTTTATTGCTTCATTTACTATTCTTCTCCTTCTGTCATTTTTATTTGCTTTTATTTGTTCTTTTTAGTTATTTTTCTCTCTGTAGTTAGTAGCTTACCTAGGGCGGCCGGCAGAGTGCGTTGCGTGTTCGTTTGCATTCGGCCTACCACTCAGTTAGCTTCAGCTACTCAAAGGGACTACTTCTACCCGATGACGACGACTGTCGAAATATCGTTGTGAGTCTTTTGTGTGTGTCTTTATTTGTTTTTTCTCTTTCATGTGTAAACTATATATATATATATATATATATATATATATATATATATATATAGAGAGAGATAGAGAGAGAGAGGAGAGAGAGAGAGAGAGAGAGAGAGAGAGAGAGAGAGAGAGAGAGGAGAGAGAGAGACAGAGAGAGAAAGAGAGAGAGAGAGAGAGAGAGAGAAAGACAGAGAGAGAAAGAGAGAGAGAGAGAGAGAGAGAGGGCACACGCGTTTGTCATTTATCAGTACGTTCAGTTAGCAGCCACGACTTCTCGTAGGAGTACTTCTACCTGATGACAACGCCAGTCTAAAAATAGTAGTGAATGTTGTATGCCTTTATTTATATTTTTCTTGTTTTTGTATTGAGTTATATATAAATATATAGTATATATATGAGTATATATATACATATATATATATATATATATATATATATATATATATATATAGTACAACAGGCAGCACACTGGAATATCACGCACTCTACAGCTTCTCGGTGACCAGCCACCAACCACTTGACAAGAAAATAGCCAATCCCCGCCCAGTACTCAGACCAACAACACCTAATCTCTACCTGCAACCCTATTGGTCCGCATTTTTAACCCCTTTTACCATATAACCCACCCAACCTAACCACAAACCATGTCTTGAAAATGACTGCAGCCGACAGTCGAAACGCGTTGACATACATAAACCGTTGTTCTAACAACGAAAAAAGAATCTTCCGCAAACTGGAAAAAGTCGCAAGGAAAATTATCCAGAGGAAACACTCTATCGTGTTCAACGAAACCTGTCTATCTGAGAGACTGCTGCCCAAGTATACTAATATATATATATTGAATTTGATGGCAGATTCTGCGTTCACGACTTTCTTACTTATAGCTTCTATTTTCCTTACAATTTTCTTTTGAGAAGGTGATAATTGCCAAAGCAAACCAGCAAACGACCTTCAGAAGGCTGGAAATAACCACTTCAGTGGGGATAACTATATTTAATTAAACACTACACTAGATTAAACTAAGATAACAAGCTTTCGGCCTCATGGGTCATCATCAGTAGGTTCTTAAACTACTTATATTAACTAAATATACATATTACTGACTACTTTGGCGTTTAAATGCCAACTGAAAACTGCTTTCTGTCGAAGTGAAAGTTGGTGGTGAGGGTGGAGTAGGGGTGAGTGCAGGTCAACAAAAAACTTATGGCCCTTCAACTCAACCGAACTCGGTCAGGAAAGAGGACTTGCTGCCGAAATACACTAATATATATATATCAATGATCAAACCACAATAAAAAAATGGGAAAACATGTGGTTTGATCATTGATTGTTATTTCACGTGTTTATGTGAAATCTTTATATATATATATATATATATATATATAGATATGTATATGACTCGTTGTCTGTCTTCGGAACGACTCGTTTCTATCTTCCTGATGACGAGGACATCGAAATATAGTAGTGAGTTTTTGTTTCTTTTCTGTGTGTTCTTTTGTGTAATTATAGATTATATATATATATATATATATATATATATATATATATATAACAAATTCAATAATATATCAACCGTTGGATAGAATAGGTGTATAATGTAATCGGGATTCGGTCAATTTTCCAGGATCAAAATCAAACTCTCAATGCCAACGTTTCGGTTTTATTTAAAACCTTTTTCATAGGCCTACAAACAAAGGATGATAAGAAATCATATATAAACATCAACATATAACTAACATCAAAATGGAACATTACAGTTGTGAAAAAACAAAAATATATATACAAGTAGAAGTAATAGAAGAACAATAAACATTTTTATGAACTTACAGAAGTCCTTTTTGTGTTCCTTTTTGTGTTCTTTGAGTGAACAGTGTTTCGGTTTACATGTAATTGTAATCAGTTAGTCTGGTCCAAGTTTTTGACCAGTTAAGATGTTAGTTCACTAACTATCTATTGTTACTTCATTTTATATAATGTAAATTTCATCATTTTTCTAATTCAAAAATTCTGACTTCTGTAAGTTCATAAAAATGTTTATTGTTCTTCTATTACTTCTACTTGTATATATATTTTTGTTTTTTTCACAACTGTAATGTTCCATTTTGATGTTAGTTATATGTTGATGTTTATATATGATTTCTTATCATCCTTTGTTTGTAGGCCTATGAAAAAGGTTTTAAATAAAACCGAAACGTTGGCATTGAGAGTTTGATTTTGATCCTGGAAAATTGACCGAATCCCGATTACATTATACACCTATATATATATATATATATATATATCAATGATCAAACCACAATATGAAATGGTAAAACAAGACTAAGATCTTTCAACCGAAACAAGCGTTCTTTGTCAGAGTCAAACACCCAACTCTGTCGAAGACCGCTTGTTACGGTTGAAAGATCTCAATCTTGTTTTTCCATTTCTTACTGTGGTTTGAACATTGATTGTTATTTCACGTGTTTAAGTGAAATCTTTTTATATACCATATATATATATATATATATATATCTAATTTTCAATGCCTTAAAAAGTATATAGACAATTATCACAAGTATTAGAGAAGGAGAATTCAAAATGAATAAAAAAAAAATTAAATTAATGTTGCTTACAGTCAAATTTTGTGATGTTTAGATTAATCTAGACTTAAAGGAGTTTGTCCATCTATGGTTGGGATGACAATAGTATATAGAAAGTGTTAACTGGAGACAGGGTGTGGGCGGTAGGTTTTTCAAAGCTAGTCAGTTACCGGTGGGAGGGCCTTGATTCTCAATAGAGGAGAGATTAACGATGTTTTTTGGGGGGGGGGGAGGAGGGGGGAATGGCAGGGGGGCGTTGTTGTGATTTGTTAGACCCGATATGAGACAATAATAAGCGACCGGCAATCGCTTGAGTGGTGCGAATCCGCGGCACACTGGCGCCGTATTATCAACTTATCTGATACTCCACCCACCCACACACACACACCTCAATGATCATCGTCACTAAAGTCCCCCACCCCCTCCTCTCACTCCACCCCCGCCACCTCTAATCACCTTTGACATTTTTACAACATACTTTTTACTTTTTTATTTATTTTTTTTTTCAAAACATCATTAGCATTTGCTTACCAGCTTTCTTTTGTACTCTCCCCCCCCCCGCCCCCGAAACACCCTCCCCCTCCCCCTCCCCTTTAACTATAAGTCAATGTCCTTATTCTTCGAATTCCCCTAATACCTTTCATCCTGATTTTATTCACCTTTAATCGTAATATTTTATTAAAAAAAAAAAAAATCGTAAAAAAATAAAACGTTTTAAACGAACCAGTTCTATTCATTATTTTATTTTCACTGGACCACACCTTCTGCACGGACATCCTTGGTGTCTTCCTGATGATGAACACAAAGTGTTCGAAACGCGTTGTTGTTGTTAAATAAATTTTCATTTCTGAGTAGACTTTTCATTGTTTATCCATTTTACCGTATTATTTTGCTATTCTAAATTGTAAATGTATGCGATATCTTTATTAACATTGTATATATATATATTTAAATTATAAACACAGCATCATCAACATTATATATAACATCACCGATAATCAATTTTGAAATCATATTAGAGTTAATATTACAGTTTGATTAATATATCAACCGTTTGATAGAATAGGTGTGTTTTCTAATCGGGTTCGTTTTACTTTGTAGATCTATGCACGTAACTGTATACAGATATATGAGTTGGGTTTTTGACTCTGACGAAGACCGTTTGTTACGGTTGAAAGATCTTAGTCTTGTTTTCCCATTTTCTTATTGTTGTTTGATCATTGATATATATATATATATATTATATATATATATATATATATATATACGAGTTCGAGATTAACAAAGAGCAACACACAAAGTAGGGAAACACACTTACAGACTCAAATTTTCGGGTAATCCGTCTTCAGGAGAAAAGAGAATGGGAGACCAAGCACGTTGTAGGCGGAACGGCAAGTAACCCGTTACTTACTAAAATATATTAAAAATTATTAAAAAAACAAGACTAAGATCTTTCAACCGTAACAAGCGGTCTTCGTCAGAGTCAAAAACCCAACTCAGTTGGGTTTTTGACTCTGACGAAGACCGCTTGTTACGGTTGAAAGATCTTAGTCTTGTTTTCCCATTTCTTATTGTGGTTTGATCATTGATTGTTGTTTCACGTGTTTATGTGAAATCTTTTTATATATATATATATATATATATATAAACTTTAACAAATAGGAAAGAATACAGAAAGTTACTACAGAACTCACTTCGATATTTTGACATCCGTCATTATCAGGAAAAAGAGCGAAGTACTCGCATTGAGAAGAAAACTTCTCCTGATGACGACTGATGTCGAAATATCGAAGTGAGTTCTGTAGTGTCTTTTTGTGTTCTTTCCTAGTTGTTAAAGTTTTTATTATCCTTTCATTTTATTCCAAGTATATGTTTGTAAAATTTGGGAGCAGTCCTTCATTAAAGCATATTTTTTTTGAATAACTGACCGTATTTCACTGATGTCATTTTATTCACCAGTTTTTCAAGGTTCCTGAATACCTTCTTCTTTCCTTCATCCAAACTTGGAGAATGTTAATTAATACTATTTAGAAGAATAGTATGTGGATTTTTCTTTGTAAAATAATTTGTAATGTAATACTTAGTTTTTCTGTTTCAAAATTTATACTTCTGCCTATGAAAAAGGTTTTAAATAAAGACTGAAACGTTGTCAATGAGAGTTTTAATTTGAACCTCAAGAACTGACCGAGTCCCGATAAACTATAGTTTTGTTTCTATTCCACGGTAGATACTTTTATCAATATATATATACACTTTTTCGTTGGAAATACGATCCAAAATGGACAAACCAGTGAGGTTGGTTTCCCTCTCTTATCTCTCCTGAAGACGGTTCAAACCAAAAATTAGAGACTGTAAGTGTGTTCTTTTGATTTCTCCATGTTTCTTTGTCTATATTGAACTATATATATATCTCTCAGATATTTTTGGTGACAATGGACCCATCCTCTGTAAGAGGATCTAACTAAAAAAATATCAACTCTATAAATTGCTTTACTCAGGTTAATTCCTGCACTGTCCTCCACTGGTCTGTCGAGTCGTTTACTCTGCTCTAAATCTTTTCCAACTTTGTTACCAATTAATTCCTCCCTCACACACAAGCAAAGATTTATTTAGCGTTGAATTGCTGGGGACTGTTAGGAAACTCTATTCTGGGATTTAAAACAAAAAAGTTTAAAATTAATTAGCCTGCATAGCAGAGGGGGCCCGCCCCCCCGTTGGTTTATTTGACTTTGTTCTTGTGTTAGTGGCGCCTGTGTTTCAACTAGGTGTTTTAATGCTGGAAGTAGAGACTGAGTCACTTTCCTCTTTGGTGTGGATTACACGCTATTCCATTACCCGGGAAGGAAACATACTGTTGAAATCAAATGTAAAATCTTCATATCCTAATGTTGAATCTTTACTCTTTTATTGTTCTAATACAGGGGTGCTCAATACGTCGATTGCGATCTACCAGTCGATCGCGAGGCCAATAGTGGTAGATCGCATACAACTTTGAAAAAAAAAGATCCAGGGTGACAGTCAGCCTATCTCTCTCTCTCTCTCTCTCTCTCTCTCTCTCTCTCTCTCTCTCTATCTATCTATCTATCTATCTCTTTCTGTGGTGTGTGTGTGTGTTTTGATCTTCCTGCAAAGCTTCTGTCTTTGAGCACAATGAAAAGCTACAAAAAACAGCTGTATTATTATTTTATTTTATTTTTATTTATTTATTTTTAATTATTATTATTATAAATTGTCAATGTATTGTTATTATTATTATTGGGAGCCCAGCACAATGTGCGTAAATGCATTTCACCTCCTTAACAAAAAAAAATGTTTATTATTATTATTATTATATGGTAATCACAAAAACATGTTGAGAGCTTATTTTATTGCAATATTGGCTGATGCAATAATGCAAGGTAAGAATGTTCAATAAATTTTAAAATAACATACGCTTTTATGGGTCGGAAGATCATTTTGACTTGGTCATTTTATAAGTAGCTCGCATACTGAAAAAGTGTGAGCAACCCTGTTCTAATAGAATAGTTGTGTTGACAAATTCTTTCTTTGAAGAATCGACTCGTATAGCCATAATATTTTTCATTACAATCCCTCCCGGTTACCTTTATATACATTGTTCTGACAATACAAACAGTAAACACAACACAATTTAAAAGTCATTTAAAATTATATATTTTAGTTTTTATTATTTTCTATAAACAGTTTATAAGAACAATTTTTTTAAAAAAAAATCTTTTGTTATCTACATTGAAGTTTACCATAATTAAATGTAATATTAAAATCATTCTTAAGTTGTTCACTTTGGTTATTATTTTAATAATATGAAAATTATAACTAAAATAAAATCATTGAGAAATCATTAGAAAAAAATAGACAAGAAAGGATGACTAATGAACTAGGGTAGCCCAATAGGTTATGTGGACTGGAAGATACGATGTTTTGGCCCTCAATTGTATACACAAGGAAGGGGGAAAAGAAATTGAGCATGACGACACTCGGAAAGGACGTTAAGCCGTCGGTCCCGAGCCTGTACAATGTCAGGTACTAGTTAGTAGTCGGGATCGTTCAAATCCTTGCAGTTTTAGGACTACCCCAGTGCTTTTGTGAGCTCAGTCGTCCTCCTACGAAGAATAAAGTACCCGTTCCCCCGGGTCAGGGCCCATTAAGAATGAGTACCAGTATAGGAGCATTTGCCAATAAATACTCCCACTCACTGGTGAGGGCCCCTAGAATGTCAGGTACTAGTTAGTAGTCAGGATCCTACTATCCTTGCAGTTTTAGGACTACCCCAGTGCCCGTATGGGCTCGGTTCAGGTACTAGTTAGTAGTCAGGATCCTACTATCCTTGCAGTTTTAGGACTACCCCAGTGCCCGTATGGGCTCGGTTCAGGTACTAGTTAGTAGTCAGGATCCTACTATCCTTGCAGTTTTAGGACTACCCCAGTGCCCGTATGGGCTTGGTTCAGGTACTAGTTAGTAGTCAGGATCCTACTATCCTTGCAGTTTTAGGACTACCCCAGTGCCCGTATGGGCTCGGTTCAGGTACTAGTTAGTAGTCAGGATCCTACTATCATTGCAGTTTTAGGACTACCCCAGTGCCCGTATGGGCTCGGTTCAGGTACTAGTTAGTAGTCAGGATCCTACTATCCTTGCAGTTTTAGGACTACCCCATTGCCCGTATGGGCTCGGTTCAGGTACTAGTTAGTAGTCAGGATCTTCCTATCCTTGCAGTTTTAGGACTACCCCAGTGCCCGTATGGGCTCGGTTCAGGTACTAGTTAGTAGTCAGGATCCTACTATCCTTGCAGTTTTAGGACTACCCCAGTGCCCGTATGGGCTCGGTTCAGGTACTAGTTAGTAGTCAGGATCTTACTATCCTTGCAGTTTTAGGACTACCCCAGTGCCCGTATGGGCTTGGTTCAGGTACTAGTTAGTAGTCAGGATCCTACTATCCTTGCAGTTTTAGGACTACCCCAGTGCCCGTATGGGCTCGGTTCAGGTACTAGTTAGTAGTCAGGATCTTACTATCCTTGCAGTTTTAGGACTACCCCAGTGCCCGTATGGGCTTGGTTCAGGTACTAGTTAGTAGTCAGGATCCTACTATCCTTGCAGTTTTAGGACTACCCCAGTGCCCGTATGGGCTTGGTTCAGGTACTAGTTAGTAGTCAGGATCCTACTATCCTTGCAGTTTTAGGACTACCCCATTGCCCGTATGGGCTTGGTTCAGGTACTAGTTAGTAGTCAGGATCCTACTATACTTGCAATTTTAAGACTACCCCAGTGCCCGTATGGGCTTGGTTCAGGTACTAGTTAGTAGTCAGGATCCTACTATCCTTGCAGTTTTAGGACTACCCCAGTGCCCGTATGGGCTTGGTTCAGGTACTAGTTAGTAGTTAGGATCCTACTATCCTTGCAGTTTTAGGACTACCCCATTGCCCGTATGGGCTCAGTTCAGGTACTAGTTAGTAGTCAGGATCCTACTATCCTTGCAGTTTTAGGACTACCCCAGTGCCCGTATGGGCTCGGTTCAGGTACTAGTTAGTAGTCAGGATCCTACTATCCTTGCAGTTTTAAGACTACCCCAGTGCCCGTATGGGCTCGGTTCAGGTACTAGTTACAAATCCCTACTCTAAATATACTTGACTTAGGCCAAATGTAGGACTTGCACTGTAAAATGTTCACTGTATGGTTTCACAAACGGCCAATGTTACTCGATGTGTGATCTCTCGCATGAAGCCAAGTTTAGCTAACCTAACATAAATTATACTAAAAAACTTTAGGCACACTTTCACTTGAATAAACATTATTTTAATTTACTATATCTTCTGTGTAATTAATTAGGGTTTGATATTTTTTTAATAAATAACACTTCAAGCGTTGTACATCTTTTTCGTATTTTCCTTGTAATCGAATAAATTTAAATTTCCGTATAAAAATAAATATTAAACAAAAATATGTAAATATGTAATGTAATATGTAATCTACATTTTTAGGTCAAAATCCGTGCTAGGGCTTATTTTCGGGGGAGGGCTTCAAGTACATTAAGTAAATTTACATATTTTTGTTTAATATTTATTTTTATACGGAAATTTAAATTTATTCGATTACAGTCATGTCATCTTCTGGAATATCGTCATAAATTATCAAAATTTTGAATTCCCTTCTGATTTTCCTACAAATCTATTTCGTGTAGTTGTAGTTGTTTCCTGTAGTTAAATTAATACTTCTCGTCTAAGTAGCCTCCTGGAAACGGACTGTAGAGGTAAACAAGGAATTTCTTGGAATATTTTGTTCCAAAGAATTCTCTGAAATATTACGACAGCTAGAGATACCTACTACATTCAACAGCAATTTTTTAACGAATTATATTTTTCAAATTTTCTTAACTAGGGCCTATTTTCAGGGGAGGGTTTATAGTCTAAAACGACCCGAAAATCACGAAAGGACTTATTTTCGTAAAAAGACGGTATCATATATAGACATTTTTTTATATTTTATATATTTTTGTTTTTCACAAGTAAATTCAATCCGTGCATCAAATATATTTAAAGTATTTAAAACTATATTTTCTAATTTTTCAATAATTAAGAATAAATCCTCTGGATATGAGTTAATAATAAATTTTTCAAAATAAGAAGCAGTCAGTTAAGACAACATATGAAAAGTGTACAACAAGAGAACAACTCAATCCAATATTTCGACCTCGCCGCCGTCATCAGGAGAAGAAGAGAAAGAAGAAGAGGAGAAGTTGAATTTCTCTTCTTTTTCTTTTTCTTCTCCTTTTCTTGATGACGATGAGGTCGAAATATTGAAGCGAGTTTTTGTTGTTTATACATGTTAAAGTACCATTATATATATATATATATACGAGTATAATATATAATAATAATAGATTCAATAATATATGGACCGTTTGATAGAATGGGTGTGTTATCTAATCGGGATTTGGTCAAATTTTCTAGGTTCGAAAATCAAACTTTCATTGTCGACGTTTCGGTTTTATTTTAAAACCTTTTTCATAGGCAGAAGTAATAATTTTTTTACTAAGAAAATGGAATTTACATTATTTAAAGAAACAACAATGTTAACCAGTCAAAACCTTCGACTAGACTAAAAAGATAACTTATTATAATTTTAATCTATATAATGATTCTCAATAGAAGATGAGAATAAGATTCTTCTCGTCCTGAAGATGGCTCTATGAAAGAGTTGAAACATGTTGACTGTTAACTGTGTAGGAAGTTTGTTATATAGTTTAGATACAACAACGAAATCCTTATTTAGGAAGATAGAGAAACTTATAAAAAAGCAAGGTTCTGCCAACTACGATTACATTTTTAATAATATGTGGTTAAAAGAAGGACTGCTACCAAAATTCACAAATATATATATATATTTATATATATATATATATATATATATAATATTAATATATATATACAATATTAACATATATATACTATATATATATAAATTATAGCAATCCTGATGACTTCAATCAACCAGGTTAACTTGTTATTATATTTTTTGTTTAGTTCATTTAGCTCTCTGATGATGTTGTAACGAATGGCCTTAGAGCGTTGTATCTAATATATATATTTGTTTATTGTGGTTGTTTAATTCATATATATTATATATATATATATATATATATATATATATATATATATATATATATATGGACGAAGACCACAATAAGCTGTCTTCGTCATAGTCAAAAACCCAACTAACTTTATTGTGGAATTTTGTTATATATATATGTAAACCAATTAAAAAAAGATAGCACACAGATAGACAAAGAAATAATTCAATTCTATATTTCTTACCATCGTCATCATCAGGAGGCGAAGAGTCCCGCCGGAAGGCAGAGCGGCCGGGACTCTTCACCTCCTGTTGACGACGATGGTCGAAATATAGAAGTGAGTTATTCCTGTGTCTATTTGTGTGCTATCTTTTTTTAATTGGTTTTTATTTAAAAGTCCGTTGGACCGTTTCATTTTAATTATTATATATATATACAAATTACATACAAACCTAATATATATTGTATATACAGATTATGTTATATATACAGCTATGATGACATAATGAGATTGTGTTATAGAGAAAAAGCGTGGTTCATCCTCCAGACGGATATATATTAGCACTATGCGAAAAAATGACCCTGTACATTTGCATACGAAATCAAGAGATGAGGACAGTGTTGAATTGGCGGGCCTTGCCTGGCGGAGTGGTGGGGATGGGTGGGGGGGGGGGGGAGTGGTTGATGAGGTAGGTGCTAGAGGGTAGTAGCTTCAGTTCAACTGCAGGCCGCGGAGATTAAGTGTCGCGCTCCTTTGTAGCTGTGTGCGCACGAGTTCGTTATGACTTGCCAAACATGGATATTCCTCGACGTCTCATGCCAGACATGCTGACCCCATTTCTTATAATACAAGTTCGTATCTATTTATTATATTTATTCAATTATAACCATCTAACATTATTTTTTTTATTTTCATTTTATTGTTTTATATTATGGGGTGCTTTTTTATACATTGATATCGATCACCAAGGTACTATTGTGGATCGCGATTTACCAGTCGATCGTGAAGGTACTAGTGTAGATCGCTATCTACCAGTCTATAACGAAGATGCTATTGCAGATTGTGATGTACCAGTCGAGCGCCAATGTACTATTGTAGATCACGATCCATCAGTGAATCACCAAGGTACTATTGTAGATCGCGAATTACCAGTCGATCATCAAAGTACTAGTGTAAATCGCGATCTATCAGGGGATCACCAAAATGCTAGAGTGTAGATCGCGATTATCAGTCTATCACCAAGGTACTATTGCAGATCACGTTCTACCAGTTGAGCGCCAATGTACTATTGTGGGTCGCGATTTACCAGTCGATCGCTAAGGTACTAGTGTAGATCGCGATCTACCAGCGGATCACCAAAATACTAGTGTAGATCGCGATCTACAGTCTATCACCAAGGTACTATTGCAGTTCGTGATCTATTAGTCGAGCGCCAATGTACTATTGTAGATCGTGATCTACCAGTCTATCACCAAGTTACTATTGCAGTTCGCGATTTATTAGTCGAGAGCTAATGTACTATTGTAGATCGCGATTTACTAGTCGATCATCAAGGTACTAGTGTAGATTGCAACTATCTGTGGATCACCAAAATACTAGTGTAGATCGCGATCTACCGGTCTATCACCAAGGCGCTATTGCAGATCGTAATCTACCAGTCCAGTGCCATTGTACCATTGTAGATCGGGATCTACCAGTTGATCACCAAGGTACTAGTGTAGATCGCGGTCTACCAGTCGATAGCAAAGGTAATATTAGTTCGTGATCAAATATCGATCACCAAGGTACTGTTGTTTTCGCGACACCAGTCGATCACCAAGGTACTATTAGATCACGATTACCAATGGATCACCACGGTACTAGTGTAGATCGCGATTTACCAGTCGATCACCAAAGTGCGATCTAACAGTCGATTACTGAAGTACTATTGTAGATCGCATACCAGTCGATCACCAAGGTACTATTAGATCGCGATCTACCAATCGATCAATAAGTTAACATTTCAGATCGCCGTCTACCAGTCGATAACAAAGGTACTATTAGTTCGTGAACAAATGTCGATCACCAAGGTACTATTGTTTTCGCGACACCAATCGATCACCAAGGTACTATTAGATCGCGATTACCAATGGATCACCAAGGTACTATTGTAGATCGCGATACCAGTCATAACCAAGGTACTATTAGTTCGTGATCAAATGTCGATCACCAAGGTACTATTGTAGATCGTGATACCAGTCGATCACCAAGGTACTATTAGTTCGCGATCTGCCAGCGGATCACCAAGGTGATCTATTGTAGATCGCGATAAACCAATCGATCACCAAGATAATATTGTAGATCACAAGACAAAAAGGATGTTGTGATGAATTTTACGTTGTTTACTGTGTAGTTATATTGTAACTGAATATAACAAAATCGAAGGTAGGTAGTATACTATAATAGGACCTTCACCCGTCACTGATTGACGGCAAATTCAATGAATTACGATTTCTTTTATTCTTTTTACGAATTTTTTAACAGGTTTTAACTGGAAAAGGAGCTAGCCAAGTGACATGTTATACAGAATAAATAAGATAGTAAAAAAAGATGAATTTGTTATATATATAAAGAATTTATTAATTTATTTTATATTTTGATAACCGAAAAAAAATATAAAAATTTATTTTTATTTTTGATACCCGATCGCGATCTATTAGTTAAGCATTGTAGTTAACAGTTGATTGTAGTTCTTCGCAATCTATCGAAGAACTATATTAGATCGCATGACATTAAAAACAAAATTATCCATGTTGAAGTGTATGTAACCAGGATATAACGTGTCCATGTTAAATATACATAACCTGGATTATTGTGGTCCATGTTGACATGTATGTAACCAGGATATATCACAGTCCATGTTAACATGAACGTAACCAAGAAATATCATGTTTCATGTGACATGTACGTAACCAGGATATATCATGGTCCATGTTGACATATATGTAACCAGGATATTTCATGTTTCATGTGACATGTACGTAACCACGATATATCATGGTCCATGTTGACATCTATGTAACCAGGATATTTCATGTTTCATGTGACATGTACGTAACCACGATATATCATGGTCCATGTTGACATCTATGTAACCAGGATATTTCATGTTTCATGTGACATGTACGTAACCACGATATATCATGGTCCATGCTGATATATATGTAACCAGGATATTTCATGTTTCATGTGACATGTACGTAACCACGATATATCATGGTCCATGTTGACATCTATGTAACCAGGATATTTCATGTTTCATGTGACATGTACGTAACCACGATATATCATGGTCCATGCTGATATATATGTAACCAGGATATTTCATGTTTCATGTGACATGTACGTAACCACGATATATCATGGTCCATGCTGATATATATGTAACCAGGATATTTCATGTTTCATGTGACATGTACGTAACCACGATATATCATGGTCCATGCTGATATATATGTAACCAGGATATTTCATGTTTCATGTGACATGTACGTAACCACGATATATCATGGTCCATGTTGACATCTATGTAACCAGGATATTTCATGTTTCATGTGACATGTACGTAACCACGATATATCATGGTCCATGCTGATATATATGTAACCAGGATATTTCATGTTTCATGTGACATGTACGTAACCACGATATATCATGGTCCATGCTGATATATATGTAACCAGGATATTTCGTGGTCTATGTTGTCATGTATGTAATGAGGTTATATCACAGTCCATGTTGAAATGAACGTAACCAAGATATATCATGTTTCATGTGACATGTGCGTAACAACGATATATTATGGTTCATTTTGACATGTACGTAACTACGATATATCGTGGTCCATTTTGACATGTATTTAACAAGGATATATCATGTTTCATGTGACATGTACGTAACCACAATATATTATGGTCCATGTTGACATGTACGTAACCACGATATATCATGGTTCATGTTGACATGTATTTAACCAGGGTATATTATGTTTCATGTGACATGTACGTAACCACAATATATTATGGTCCATGTCGACATGTACGTAACGTTGACGTGTACGTAACCAGGATATATCATTGTCCATGTTGACATGTCCTTAACGAAAATATATACATAACTAAGATGCATCTTACCCAAAAGAAAAAGAGTAATAAACTCCAAATTTCTTATTCGAGTCCCTAAAATTTTTGAAGGCAACAAAAAAATTTTTGAAAATAAGTCAAAACCAAACATAAACTTTTTTTTTTAGGTGTGCTTTATAAGAACAAAAATCTTATAAAATAAATAAAAATTTTTCATGAAACGGGTTTTTCGTTTTGCTAAAAAAACTTTTACACACAATTACCACTAAAAATCGCTGTGACTCTACCGTATTAGTTTCAATTTAATACTTATAGGATGTGATGTCGACAAAAATCTCTCCATTGTGATTTTTATAGTGATTAACGAACTTTTGAATGGTATTTGTTTGAATTATAATGACTGTTAAATAAATGACAGTTAAAAAATTATTTATGTGTAAAATTATTAAAAAAAATGTCAGTTTTTTATGTGTACTGATTATGATTATTAACCACTTAACATACCGCTTGTTTTGATCTTTAACAAGTACCAAACATCATATAGCTTAGGACTGACGGCTTAACGTCCTCTCCAAGTTATTCATTTGTTTTTCGACTCACGCGTGAATAAATCGTGGGCTAGAATATTTATTGAACCCCGTATCTATCATTCCAGAGGCGAGCTTACAAGCCACTAGGCTACCCTGTCCTCTGAAATATCGAATAATTGTAACCTGAAATTTTACACTTTTACAGATTTATTTGTAAATCTGTAAAAAACTTACTACCCTCTCTCTCTCCCTCTCTCCCTCCCTCTCTCTCTATCTCTCTCTCTCTCTCTTTCCACCCTCTCTCTCTTTCTCTCTCCCTCCCACTCTCTCTCTCTCTCTCTCTTCCACCCTCTCTCTCTTTCTCTCTCCCTCCCACTCTCTCTCTCTCTCTCTCTTTCCACCCTCTCTCTCTCTCTCTCCCTCCCTCCCTCCCTCTCTCTCTATCTCTCTCTCTCTTTCCACCCTCTCTCTCTTCCTCTCTCCCTCCCACTCTCTCTCTTCCTCTCTCCCTCCCACTCTCTCTCTTCCTCCCTCCCTCTCTCTCTCTCTATCTCTCTCTCTTTTCACCCTCTCTCTCTCCCTCTCCCTCTCTAAAAACCATAAAGCAGTATACAAATATTTTGGCGTCTGTAGATTATAATAAAATTAATATAAATTAAATCTAACAACAAACCACAGGTGTAACTCAGTAGTTGCCATTTTTAGTGTTGTATTGCCATATACTGAAATTTATGGAAACTATATCAAGTAATACTCACTTAAAACCAATACTACATTTAAATTTTTCAAATAATAAGACAAGTAAAAAAAATTATTAAAATTATTATTTTTTACATAGAGTTGCATAGAGCAGGAGTTTTGAACTTTTTTTTTATATCACCATTTATTATTGTAACTCAAAGTTATTTTAAAATAATGGAGCAGAATGTTTGTATTAATTTTTGTGGAAAAAATTGTATTAACTGATCAAAAACTCTTGAAATAGGTTGGCAGTTGGGTATGGTGAGTCATCTGTGAGTAAAAAAATATGTTTATAAGTAGTATAAGTTATTCAAAGAAAGCGGAGAAAATGTTAAAGATGAACCTCGATTCGAATGCCTTAGCATGTCAAAAAACCGTTGAAAATATTGAGGAAGTGAAAGAAATTGTTTTGTAAAATCATCAAGTCACGATTAGTGGTCATAATTCGTTCATAACATATCATAATCATATCATATCATATATCATATCATATATATCATATGATATCATATATCTTATCATAACATATCATATTCGGTCATAACATATCGTTCGGCTCTTGCCAATTACGTAGAACCAGGTAGTACGAGTGTCTTATTGTACGAACAATTCTCTTTACGAGCAGCATTTCGTAAAAATTTTTGTTTCGTACGACGAGTAAAAATTCGTAATACGAGCGACCATTTCCTTACGCCTAGTTTAGCACATTAAAAAAACATGATTATTTGCTGTATGAATTTTTATTATTCTTATTAAATATACAATATTGTTTATTTTTTATAATTACAGCTTTTCTATTTAAAAAATAAAGCTGAAACAAGAGGTATTTTGGGGATGGAACGGATTATTTATTTTCATATTTTTTTTTTAATTCATAAAATCGCTTCGTAATACGAGTATTTTGCGATTATGAGCTCAGTCTGGAAAATTATTAAACTCTTACTGCGAGGTTATACTGTAATTTTAATGAATGCAGTGTGTACGACACGTGTTTCAGCGAAATTCGTTCTCAAGCAACCAAAATCACTTGGTTTTTGATCAAAATTAGCATTGTATAAACATGGCTGAAGACATGTTGAACGACTTCAGCGATGATCATGGTCTGCTCAAACGGGTTATAACTGGTGACTAATCATGGATATATGGTCATTATGGGTACGTTGTTATGTATAATGGGTATATGATTCTGGTTATAGGTATATTATTATTGTGTTACATTTAACTCGTACTGCGAGGTTTTACTGTAATTTTAATGAATGCATTCTGTACGACACGTGTTTCAGTGAAATTCGTTCTCAAGCAACCAAAATTACTTGGTTTTTCATCAAAAGTAGCATTGTATAAACATGTTGAACGACTTCAGCGATGATCATGGTCTGCTCAAACGGGTTATAACTGGTGACTAATCATGGATATATGGTTATGATGGGTACGTTGTTATGTATAATGGGTATATTATTCTGGTTATGGGTATATTGTTATTATGTTGCATTAAACTCGTACTGCGAGGTTCTACTGTAATTTTAATGAATGCATTGTGTACGACACGTGTTTCAGCGAAATTCGTTCTCAAGCAACCAAAATTACTTGGTTTTTCATCAAAAGTAGCATTGTATAAACATGGCTGAAGACATGTTGAACGACTTCAGCGATGATCATGGTCTGCTCAAACGGGTTATAACTGGTGACTAATCATGGATATATAGTTATTATGGGTACGTTTATTATGTATAATGGGTATATGATTCTGGTTATAGGTATATTATTATTATGTTACATTTAACTCGTACTGCGAGGTTCTACTGTAATTTTAATGAATGCATTGTGTACGACACGTGTTTCAGCGAAATTCGTTCTCAAGCAACCAAAATTACTTGGTTTTTGATCAAAAGTAGCATTGTATGAACATAGCTGAAGACGTGTTAAACCAGTTATAACTCAAAAGGATTATAACTGGATACGACTCATGGGTATATGGGTACGATGTTAACACCAAGAACAATCTACCAAATGGAAGAGCCCAGGGGAGTAGAAACCGAAAAAAAAAGCACTCCAAGTTTGTTCGAAAGTGAAGGTTTTTGTTCCAAGTTTGATAACTATAGCGTTGTGCATCAAGAATTCGTACTACCAAGGTCAAACGGTAAAGAAGGAGTATTACCTTGAGGTTATGCAGCGTTTGTGTGAATCAGTAAAAAAAAAAACGACCGGAAGTGTAAAAAGAAAATTCATGGATCTTACACCATGATAATGCAACAGCGTACTTAATTTAACTGCTAGTGTTAAATGCCACCATTTTCGTTTTTCGTTTGAAAATTGTGATTTTCTTTTTTTAGATCTGCTCATGCTAAAGTAATATGCCTCTTGGACAACTAATTTGGCATTTAACAACAGCCCTCCGTAGAGTTGTTAGTAAATTGGAGCAGACCAGCATTAAAATTGTTAACGCAGAGGCTGCTGTGTACTTTAATGATATATATATATATATATATATATATATATATATATATATATATATATATAACCAATTAAATGAAACGATTCCACGAACGAAATAAACTATACTGACAGAAAGAACACTCAGAAATGAAACAGAAACTCACTACTATATTTCGATGTCCTCGTCATCAGGAAGATAGAGTCGCTCTGCAGGCAGACAACGACCGTCATTGTCGTTGTCTGCCTGCGGAGCGACTCTATCTTCCTGATGACGAGGACATCGAAATATAGTAGTGAGTTTCTGTTTCATTTCTGACTGTTCTTTGTGTCAATATAGTTTATATATATATATATAAACTAGAATTTAAAAAAGAACACATAGAAAGGAAACCACTGAACTCACTACTATATTTCGATGTCCTCGTCTTCAGGAAAATAAGTAAATCGCTCCAAAGGCTGATAACGACTGACTAGGCGTTCGAACTGAAGCACTCAAACAGTATAGCCAACTTTCGGAGGAAAGGTAGACAGGGAAGATAAAGAGATAAAAGCCAAATAAAAATTAAAAAATGAAAACATTTAACTAAAATAAAATTAAAAGCTGATAAGAACTTAAAAACTATATATATATATGCGAATACGTTGGCAGCAGGTCTTCTCTCAAACATATGGTGTTAAAATTTGCAGCAGCTTCTGCACTCACTAACTTTAAGCTGGTGGCCTCGATCCTTCGGGCGATTTTTCTTTCTTCTGGCTGCAGTTGCCATAGCATCTAGATGCTATGGCAACTGCAGCCAGAAGAAAGAAAAATCGCCCGAAGGATCGAGGCCACCAGCTTAAAGTTAGTGAGTGCAGAAGCTGCTGCAAATTTTAACACCATATATATATATATATATATATATATATATATATATATATATATATACGTTTTGTTAAAAGTAATGCCCAATTTAACTTTTACACTTTTTCTTATCCGTTTTTCTAATGTTCTCATACTTGACTTCCATGGTTCTGGAACTAAAAACATAAGTTCACCAAAATTTTTATTATTATACACCGACATGTTTCGGTCATCGTTGACCATTTTCAAGGTTAAAGAATATATAAAATTATTAATGATCTAAAAGTGAATAACAATTAGAATAAACTAAAATAAACATAACGAGTCCATAACACATATTCACAACTAGGGAGGTTATCAAAGGTAAAGGTATGTTGAGGTTTCACCAGGCTCTTGGTTACCTTCCATCCGTCATTTGTATCTGGGAAGGTAATCGATTAACTTCTATACCTCTCCCAGACTGGTTCGCCTTCTGACTGCCTTCATATAATTTTAGAATTCTTGAAAATCCTCCTCCTTGGCTGTTCATACTAGGTTGCTTTTCAAGGATCAAGATAGCTTCCAAAATTTGCAATCTGGTGTGGTCGTGTTCTTGTTGTAATAGTACAGTATTGTCTGTTAACAATTCCCTAGTTAATTGCACTCCATGTGTTAACCTAACGTGCTCTTTGGGTCCTCCGGATGCCAGATGCATGGTGAGCCTTCGTGAAAGCGTGGTTGTGGTGGAACCAACGTATTTCGAGCATAGGGACTCGCAGTTCCCTAATTTGCAGTTAAACTCGTATTTAAAAATTTTTATACCATTAAAAAAAATTATGGTGATTTAATATTTAAGTTGAACTCTGAATTATAGAAAAAATTTCGTAATTTGGAAATATAAAAGACGAAATTGAACCAAGTGGAAACAGACATCCAGTTTTTAAAAGCATATATGTATATTATCTATTATATATATTATATTATATATCTATTATATATATTATTATTATATATTATATAATATATATATATATATATACATATATATAATGTAGTTTTTTTTTTGAGGTTTGAGGTCGAATGATTTTAAACTAGTCCTTTTGCCGACGTTTCGACATATATTTATGTCATCTTCAGGGCTTGGAAATCTGTTTATGTTGCAGCATTCTTATTTAGTACTGTTTCATGATGGCTACTATTTGTTTTTCATTTATGACATAAATATATGTCGAAACGTCGGCAAAAGGACTAGTTTAAAATCATTCGACCTCAAACCTCAAAAAAAAAAAAAAAATTACATCATATAAATATTGGGTCAAGAAAACAAATCATGATGAATATATATATATATATATTAATGTTTATATATTATCATCAACAAAACGGTCCACAGAAGACAACAAGCGTTTCAAAGTAAACTATAGATACACAGTAAATAGAAAAACAGATTTACACTCTCTAATTTTCTGTTTAACTGTCTGTTATGTTTTCTGTTAACAGAAGAGATAGGAACACCAAGGGCCTGTGTTAAATTAAAAGGTGCAATTGTCTTCTTAATGATTCCACATTATAAGTCCTAAATTTTACATAACTTAAGTGTTATTTAGAATAGGAATCTTAAACGAGTGTATGGGTTTATATAGGCTCGGAACCGACAGCTTATAACGTCCTCTCCAAGCGACGATGTATTTAGATTCATCTTCACGCGTTAAAAACTCAAAGGCTAGAATGTGAATCGAATAAAGAGAATCTAAAAGCGCACGCAAACCATTGAGCTACTCTAGCCCACTCAATTATTATACTTACAAAGTATTTATTTCCTAATACGACCTTCCTACTATTGATGACGTTAAAAAACTTCTTTATATGATTTCTTATAATAAATTAGTTTGTATTGTTCTTGGAGAACAATACGTATTATTTTTAAGTTCAATAGGTTAATCAAGATTTGTCAAAAAAAAAAAATAAAAAAACAAAATAAACAGCTGACTCATCGATATTTAATCATATTAAATAAAAACACGAGGAAAAAAGTAATGACAACTTGGTAACAATCTACATTGTTTAAATTTATGATGAATTGCAGCCTTGAAAGAATGAGTTTTACGAAATAACTGTTAAGTCATTGTTTAGAGAAATGAATGCTGAAAGATTTGAAAAAAAGTACTCATTTTTATATATATATATATATATACGTATGTAGAAATATAATGGATTGTTCAATTTATTAGATAGATCCTTGGAGGGACAAACTCATATCAATGGTCGATAAATCACAATGGAAGTCTTAGATTCGTCATTTATTCTAGAAGGGTGTAACATTTAAAACTGAATACAATATGAATATATTTAATTCATAGGTAGTCCCAATCAGTTATTATGTGATATTTACTCGTTGTAAGGCAAAAAAAAAAGTTAATGAAATGGTTTCCATATATAGATTTTAATAATAGAAACATGGCGTTTCGAATATGTTGTGTTCTTCTTCAGAGATAAAACCAAGGATGTGTGTCTATGGTACAACTCCAGCCTGAAGATGAACACAATGTGTTTGAAACACGTCATTTTTTAATTATTAAAATTTTATATATGGAGACTATTTTATTCAATTTTTTACCCTACAATGAATATATTTATTTTTGATTTTTGTGATAAAATAGTTAAAGAGGACCTAACGAACTTAGCTGGTCGAATTTAAACAATTCTTTCAATGGAGGAAATGTGGATATTTGAAAAAACTTCAGTTTGGAACCAATGAAGATATTAAAAACCCTTAAATCGTCGAAAAAAACCCTTGTTCAGAGCCTATTTCTAAGAATTCCCCAATCACTTCTGTAGTAGGAGCTGTTGTTTAAATAGGAAGTCAAAATACTTCGTAGACTGACTACTATTTCACGACTGAAAGATATGCAAAGGACAAAACGACCACGTAATAATATAAACTTACAAACTAAAGGTCAGTTGACGTCAAAATAAGTCAGTTTGGAATCAATTAACGAATTTACTATTAAACGTGTGACCAATGATAATACGAAAAAAACCCCTTTCTTCAGAGCTTATTTTTAAGAATTCTCTAATTATATCCATCGTAGAAGTTGATGTTTAAATTGGAAGCCAAAATCCTTCATAGACTGACAACTCTTTCACAACTCGAGCATATGACGAAAATGACGAAAATACCACGTTATAATGTAATAAACTGTAATAAAATGTAATAAACTGTAATAAAATGTAATAAACTGACAAACAAAACAAAGCTCTACAGACATTTACTTATTGATTCTACAATGTCAGTAGTACTGAAATTCAGAAGTAGTAGGTCCGTGACCTGGAACAGCTAATTATAATGTGCACTACACTCCGCGGAAAGATTCCTTATATGTCTGTGCGCATGTTATCTATATATACAAAAAAATTGCTTAGAACTGACTCATTTTGAAGTTCATGACTAAAAGCATTGAAAACTATGACTAACAAGACCACATGACCGCGAATACGACATCATTACTGTACAGACTAACTTAATATCCGACATGAATTACTGACATTCCATGTTATAATAGCACAGTAATCAAGCAGTAGAAGGCCTCTGGTCTGGAACTGATAGTTACGACGTGCACTATAGTGCGCGGTTATATTCGTTGGTCGTTGGTCGTTGGTTGGTCATTTTAACTTATCTTTTCATTTTATACATTACAGAAACCAAATCCACCCTTAGAATAATTTTTGTTTTTTTTGTCCAAAAATTTTTGTCAAAAGCGAACTCAGCAACCATTAAGTCATAGTGAACTGAAACATTGATAGTAGCTTTGTTTATGT
The DNA here is from genome assembly GCA_026182355.1 of Hermatobates lingyangjiaoensis. Classification (NCBI taxonomy): domain Eukaryota; kingdom Metazoa; phylum Arthropoda; class Insecta; order Hemiptera; family Hermatobatidae; genus Hermatobates; species Hermatobates lingyangjiaoensis. The sequence continues at coordinate 41,760 of JAPFBL010000738.1, forward strand.
CAAATTTAAAAAAACTTAAGATTTGAATGGATTAGAAATTCAATGTAGAAGCGAATTTATGAACTTATAAGCTGTGTTTGGCTAGCTACACAAGTATATCAACTAACAATACCTACTTGCTACAGTATCAGGCACCTAAAAATACTTGTATATTTTTAACAAAAAAATACCAAACAGACAGAATTCTTTGGTTTCTCTAATATCCAAAACGTAAAGATACTCGTAACTAGAAATGAGTCAGTTCTAAGCAGTGTACAGACAAAACATATATAGATATACAGGTATTTTCAGGTGCCTGATACTGTTGCAAGTAGGGGTATTGTAAGTTGATTTTAATTTCGTATGCATTTCTAATAATTTGTCACAGTGAGTTTTACCTATCCGCATACTACATAAGAAGTATGCCTAGAATAAAATCAAATTTGAGATCAGTATCTAAAGTTGCAAAACGTAAAAAAAAACTCCAGATCTAATGACAGTTATAGACTCTACTAATAATGATTATTCTACTATTCTATAATTTCTAATAACTTTTTGAAGAACTACGTGTCATCTCGAAATTTTTGGATCGTTTTTCTGTTTGCAATATATATATATATATGTATATATATGTATGTATATATATATGTATATATGTATGTATATATATATGTATATATATGTATATATATATATTATATATTATATATATATATATATATATATATATATATGCAACGTTACTTGCCGTTGCGCCTACAACGTGCTTGGTCTCCCATTCTCTTTTCTCCTGAAGACGGATTACCCGAAAATTTGAGTCTGTAAGTGTGTTTCCCTACTTTGTGTGTTGCTCTTTGTTAATCTCGAACTCGTATATATATATATATATATATATATATATATATATATATATATCAGTTCACAAACGAAGAAAAGCAACACACAGAGAAAGAGACACACTTACAAACTCAAATTTTCGGATGATCCGTCTTCAGGAGAAAAGAGAGAATGGGCGACCAAGCACGCCGGAAACACAACAGCAGGAAACAGCAGAAAACTTCGTTTCTCTTTTATATATATATATATATATATTATATATATATATATATATCATGATAAACGAAAAACGGTCCGGCAGGACAGATAACACTTAAAATAAACAGTGACACATAGACTGAAACATAACAAAAGACTCACTTTTCAATATTTCGACCGCCATTACGGTCGAAATATTGAAAAGTGAGTCTTTTGTTATGTTTCAGTCTATGTGTCAATGTTTATTTTAAGTATATATATATATATATATATTGAAAATCTACATGAGGTGTCTGGTTCTGATATCTGATTGGTTGATGCGACACCAAATAAGATTGACTCATTTTTTTCAAGGTTGATTTTTCAAGATTGACTCAATTTTTTCCAACTCGAAGTGGAAAAGTCGACATCGCAAGTCGGCAACTGTTTATTTTCTGAGGGAGTGCGAGCCCTTATACTATTTTCTGTGTCGGCGGAGATGACTCCATGGAAGAGAAGAACCGCTGTACGTGACTTCGATAAGAGCTAGAAGCCTTCAAATTGAAAAAAATGAGTCAATCTTATTTGGTCCAGCATCAACCAATTAGATATATATATGAATGATTAAACCACAATAAGAATGGGAAAACAAGACTAAGATCTTTCAACCGTAACAAGCGGTCTTCGTCAGAGTCAAAAACCCAACTCAGTTGGGTTTTTGACTCTGACGAAGACCGCTTGTTACGGTTGAAAGATCTTAGTCTTGTTTTCCCATTCTTATTGTGGTTTAATCATTGATTGTTGTTTCACGTGTTTATGTGAAATCTTTTTATATAGATATATATATGTTATAAATTATGATTAAGCGTTAAACAAATTTCTAAGAATATCGAATATCTTCGTTATACAGGAGTTCTATATTCATCCTGTCGGTAAGGCCCCAGTTCTATAAACTCGTATATATACAAAAGAAGTAGTAATCTAATCGAGAGAGAGAGAGAGAGAGAGAGAGAGAGAGAGAGAGAGAGAGAGAGAGAGAGAGAAGGAGTTAGAGATAGTAAATATTCTCTAAATTGCAATAAAAAGAATCCGAGGGAGATAAGTTGTGGAGATTTTATGAGAGGCGCCTGTTAGCTTCACACAACTATACAGAGCTGAATAGCTAAATAACGATCAGATCTCAGGATACAGTGATTTAATTCTCTGTCGCCCACCAACATTGACTATTGACCACCAACATTGACTATTGACCACCAACATTGACTATTGACCACCAACATTGACTATTGACCACCAACATTGACTATTGACCACCAACATTGACTATTGACCACCAACATTGACTATTGACCACCAACATTGACTATTGACCACCAACATTGACTATTGACCACCAACATTGACTATTGACCACCAACATTGACTATTGACCACCAACATTGACTATTGACCACCAACATTGACTATCCGTGTTTTTTGTCCACCCTCCCTACCCATCTATATTTACTTTTTTTAATAGAAATATAAAGGTATTTACAAAAATTATCCTGGAGAGTTAAAATTATTATACGGAGTTTTTATTAGTAATAGATGTTTTGATGTCATATGAGTTCAAGTAGAATTAGTATGATGTAAAATTAGAGGTATGGTTGAGCCTAAAAAATCAAGCCTGACCGGACCCAGGCTGTGGTTATTAGAGCCCGACCTTACACAGACCGTGGATATTATAGCCCAACTAGGCCCAGGCCGTGGGTATTGGAGCCCGTACCGATCCAGGCTGTGGGTATTAGAGCCCGAACGGACCCAGGTCGTGGATATTAAGCCCAACGGAACCCAGGCCGTGGATATTAGAGCCCGACCTGACACAGGCCGTCGGTATTAGAGCCCGACCTGACACAGACCGTGGATATTATAGCCCAACTAGGCCCAGGCCGTGGGTATTGGAGCCCGTACCGATCCAGGCTGTGGGTATTAGAGCCCGAACGGACCCAGGTCGTGGATATTAAGCCCAACGGAACCCAGGCCGTGGATATTAGAGCCCGACCTGACACAGGCCGTCGGTATTAGAGCCCGACCTGACACAGACCGTGGATATTATAGCCCAACTAGGCCCAGGCCGTGGGTATTGGAGCCCGTACCGATCCAGGCTGTGGGTATTAGAGCCCGAACGGACCCAGGTCGTGGATATTAAGCCAACGGAACCCAGTCCGTGGATATTAGAGCCCGACCTGACACAGGCCGTCGTATTAGAGCCCGACCTGACACAGACCGTGGATATTATAGCCCAACTAGGCCCAGGCCGTGGGTATTGGAGCCCGTACCGATCCAGGCTGTGGGTATTAGAGCCCGAACGGACCCAGGTCGTGGATATTAAGCCCAACGGAACCCAGGCCGTGGATATTAGAGCCCGACCTGACACAGGCAGTCGGTATTAGAGCCCGACCTGACACAGACCGTGGATATTATAGCCCAACTAGGCCCAGGCCGTGGGTATTGGAGCCCGTACCGATCCAGGCTGTGGGTATTAGAGCCCGAACGGACCCAGGTCGTGGATATTAAGCCCAACGGAACCCAGGCCGTGGATATTAGAGCCCGACCTGACACAGGCCGTCGGTATTAGAGCCCGATCCGATCCAGGCTGTGAGTATTAGAGGCCGAACAGACCCAGACCGTAGATATTAGAGCCCAACGAGGCCCAGACCGTGGGTATTAGAGCCCGATCCGATCCAGGCTGTGGGTATTAGAGCCCGAACGGACCCAGGCCGTGGATATTAGAGCCCAAAGGGGCCCATGCCGTCGATATTAGAGCCCAACCCGACCCATGCCATAGTATAAAGAGCCCGACCTGAGCCAGGCCGTGGATATTAGAGCCTGACCCGACCCATGCCACAGTATTAGAGCCCGACCGGAGCCAGGCCGTGGATATTAGAGCCCAACGGGGCCCAGGCCGTGGGTATTGGAGCCCGTACCGATCCAGGCTGTGGGTATTAGAGTCCGACCCGAACCAATCTGTGGGAATAAGAGCCCGACCCGATACATGCCATAGATATTAGAGCCCGATCGGAGCCAGGCCGTGGGTATTAGAGCCCGATCCGATCCAAGCTGTGGGTATTAGAGCCCGAACAGACCCAAACCGTGGATATTATAGCCCAACGAGACCCAGGCCGTGGGTATTAGAGCCCGATCTGATCCAGGCTGTGGGTATTAGAGCCCGAACGGACCCAGACCGTTGATATTAGAGCCCAAAGGGGCCCATGCCGTGGATATTAGAGCCCAACGGGGCCCAGGCCGTGGGTATTAGAGCCCGATCCGATCCAAGCTGTGGGTATTAGAGCCGGAATAGACACAGGCCGTGGATATTAGAGCCCAACGGGGCCCAGGCCGTGGGTATTAGAGCCCGATCCGATCCAAGCTGTGGGTATTAGAGCCCGAACGGACCCAGGCCGTGGATATTAGAGCCCAAAGGGGCCCAGGCCGTGGGTATTAGAATAAACTATGAATTTACGTATTCCAGTCTGGTTTTGTATTATATTGATAAGAATTTCCAGAGATTTAAATTTATTTACCTGGGAAGTCTGTTGTGTATCCTTATTTCTTTTTCAATTTGTATAAACTTCTCTACATATTCAAATTGATATGTTGAATACGTAGAAAATATGTTGAATTCACTTAAAAAACTTTTAGAAACACGAATGAGAAACAGAAACTAGGACTCACATTCAATATTTCGACGATTTTAACGGTCGTCCTCAGGAAAGGAAGTCGAGTGGTATTGAAGACAAAAGCCATCTGGACAGCTTCACAGAATATGTACAGGTTGGCCACAACGAAAACGAAAAAAAAAGTAGTAGGAATCCTGAAGAAGAATAAATACTAAATAAGAAATAGTTAAAACGAAGGTAACACAAAGGTAGAAACAGTCAGTACTCACTTCTATATTTCGACGATCGTCGTTATCCAGAGGTCAAGAGTCCAGCAGGAAGACAGGGTTGCGACCTGAAATATATATATATATAAACATTTCACATAAACACGTGAAATAACAATCAATGGTCAAACCACAATATATATATATATATATATATATATATATACTTTTTTGATGAAAATACGATCCGAAATGGACAAATACATTGTACATTGTACATTGAAACTATATATATATATATATATGTTTCTCTTATATTTAGACATCTTCAGTGCTACATCCATAAAGATGAATAACAATAACAAGAAAAAATAAGTATCATTATTTATATTATTGAATTATTTATATTACTTAAACTATTATTTATGTATGTAATGTAGTTTGTTTTTTAGTGTTCTTTTAATTAATTCTGCATTGATGTAGCCCCCGATGATCTCTATCAATATTGACGAAACGTTGGCTTAAGGTTTTTTTAGGGTTGTTTGATGCTTGACCAAACCTCGAGGGAGAAAAATAATATATATATATATATATATATATAACTTTAAATTACACAAAGCACGACACAGAAAAAAGAATAAAAAGAACACTTACAGAATTCAATATTTCGAACTGTTGTTCGCCATCAGGATTAGACTAGAAGAGAGGACGAAGTGAGAGAGATCTCCCCACGTCGAAGAACGGAGCGCGAAGCTCCTATATATATATATATATATATATATATATATATATATCATTTAAGTACACAGTAGCCTCTGCGTTAACAACTTTAAAGTTGGTCTGCTCCAATTTCCACCAGCTCACCGCAAGGTTGTTCGTGTATTGGAGCAGACCAGCTTTAAAGTCGTTAACGAAGAGGCTGCTGTGTACTTTAATGAAACATGTTTACGTGAGGATTTGCTGCCATCATACACAAATATAAGTATATATATATATATTATATATATATATATATATATACAATTAAAAGAAACGGTCCAGCGAACTTTTTTAAATAAAATAAATTCAAAACGAAGGAAACAGACAGAAAGACACAGACATAACTCACATCGATATTTCGACCATCGTCGTCATCAAGAGGTGTGAAGAGCGAAGAGTCCTGCAAGAAGGCAGGGCGGTGACTCAAGAGTATTTTAAAAAGGTTAAAGTGCAGGAAAGGACAAATGTCCGGAAAGGGATGTTTATGAAAACAAAGGAGTAGAATAAGAAAGAGTAAAAAACTGTCCGGTAGCTGTTAACCCTCTTAGAAGAGGCTATTGCCCTCGTGACGAAAGTATCAAGTTTGAAGAGACCGTTACTAATGTTTATAATATTTGATCTATTAAATTTAATTAGAGACGGTTCAATAATAATAATATATGTATAAACACATATTTACAGATGATCTCGCACCCCAGCTGGAGTGGGCTGTGCGATACATGTAGACAACTCACAGAGGTCATGGGTCATGCCTCCTGTAACCAGTGTTTATACAGCCAAACTAATAACCTTATAAAAGCCATCAATTATTGCCACACAGAATCAGAAAGTATTTGATTCTTTCAGATTCCAGGTCAGCATTGACAGCCCTAGAAGAACAAAATTTAAAAGATCCTATAATTATAAAGATATTTGAATCCCTAAGGGGCCAGGCTAGCTCGGTGGTTACGTGCTCGCCTCTGAACTGATAGGACCGGGGTTCGATCCTCACCTGGCCCTCGATTTATTCACGCGGGAGGTGAAGAAATCTGAGCACGTCGTCCCTCGGAGAAGGACGTTAAACCGTCGGTCGCGAACCTGTACGATGTCAGGTACTCGTTAAAGATCCCCTACTCTAAATATATTTGTGTTAGGTAAAATTTAGGACTCTCAGTGTAGAATCAATCTTCATTGTGTGGTATCACAAAGGGCCAATGCTCGGCCTACGTGTCTTCCCTTGTGGGACTACCACTGCAACCTAACCTAATCTAGCCTGTACGATGTCAGGTACTCGTTAAAGATCCCCTACTCTAAATATATTTGTGTTAGGTAAAATTTAGGACTCTCAGTGTAGAATCAATCTTCATTGTGTGGTATCACAAAGAGCCAATGCTCGACCTACGTGTGTTCCCTTGTGGAACTGTCACTGCAACCTAACCTAACCTATTTGAATCCCTTCATGACCTAAATATTAGGGAAAAGCAAGTGGCATTTGCCTGGATACTAAATCATGTCGGTATTGAAGGAAATGATAAAGCAGACAGAGCAGCAAAGGAAGCATCTAACAGAGAAACTAGAAATATAATAGCTGTGAGGCCGAATGACATCAGAAAGAACATTATAAAAGCAATATGGACAGGATGGAAAACCAAATGGAATGAAGAAACCACTCCAACTTCCTAAAATAATAGGAGTTTGAAATACAGGGAGTTTTATTTTATATTTTCTATTATAATAGTGTTGTATTTTAGTTTTTATATAATTTTTTTTTAAAAAAAAATAATAATAATAAATAGATGTTTCAATCTATAAGGATGAGACAAATCAACTAAATAGTTAGTTCAACTAATCTAAAATGATGTATATTTGTTTATAGCTTGGTTTAAAAGAAACGAACCAAGTTGAAGACGTAAAATCACCTTAAGCGTCTATTTTTGGGATGAGCTTTAAAAAAAAAAAAAAATGCGTTGTGGGTGGGTGGGAGTGGAAGGGGGGGGGGGGAGGGTTTAAAATGGGTTGTAAAACGTTAACTGAACGGGCGATTGTAGAGACAGACAGCTATCAGCTATTCCACTGTATCTTTGTATTCAGAAATAGAAATCAATTTATAATTGGCAAAAAAAAAAGGAGATGGAGTAGAGTGAATCAAACAGGCTTTCCAAGCACCCCCCCCCCCCCCCCCCCCACAGCCAAGGGGTCATTTCATCAAAGGCGTCAGTCTGTCTGTATTTAGATGGCAGTTCAGTTAAAACTGAAGGATAAAAAAAAATATAAAATTTCGTATTCGAAATTAGAAGCTTTTTTCTTGATAGTATTGATAGTATTGTTCATTTTTAAAAGAGTTGAGATGTAGAGTGCACTAAGCATACTGGTTCAGAAACAGTTGGAGACCCCGTTTGTCCGTTTCGTATCGTATTTCTAACAAAAAACTATATATATATATATATATATTCGTTATCGTAGTTATCAGCCTTTGGAGCGATTCACATCTATTCCTGAAGACGAGGACATCGAAATATAGTAGTGAATTCAGTGATTTCTTTTCTATGTGTTCTTTTTAAATTCTAGTTTATATATATATATCAATGATCAAACCACAATAACAAATGGGAAAACAAGACTAAGATCTTTCAACCGTAACAAACGGTCTTCGTCAGAGTCAAAAACCCAACTGACCGTTTGTTACTGTTGAAAGACCCCAGTCCCGCCCTCCCATTTTCCCATTGTGGTTTGGTCATTGATTTTATATATATATATATATACTCCTGATGACGAACAGTTTGAAATATTGAATTCTGTAAGTGTTCTTTTTATTCTTTTTTCTGTGTTGTGCTTTGTGTAATTTAAAGTTTTATAGCCCTTGTGGACCGTTTCTTATGTTTAGTATATAAGTATATAGTATATATATATATATATATATATATATATATAGTTTTCTATGGGTTGTCCGGGGAAAGGAATATGATTCGATGCGATGTTGACCAATGGGAGTAGAGTTACAGGTCCAAGCGTAAGGTCCCAGTTGCCCGCTGCTCAGCAAAAAGCCTTTGCGTTCTGCCAATAGGTATAGAGGTTGCACAGTCCCTCTGTGTTAAATGATGTTTGGCAGAAAACATTAGCCTCACTTTACAGTGAACTCCTGTTCCCTTTCTATTTTTGATTTTTGTGGTGGTTGGGTGTTGTTGTTGTTTACTATTTTCTGTTACGGATATTGCTGGATATTTAAATGATACTCTCGGTTGTTTACTGCGAAAAGCCGCCTTCATCTTCATGCCAACAGGGGTAGAGGTTGCACAGTCCCTCTTGATTATTAAGAGATGTTGACACTGGAATCAACTTCTTCTCGTAGAAACATCTTCAAGTTGTAGGTTTTGTATATTGTTCTCTTCGGTTTCTTATGTTCATGTTTTTTCTTCAGTTGAATGTTATTGCTGCTATTGATGGGTGGCTGGTAGGTGATGAAAAGTTCTGCACTGTTGATGGTGGTGGTATTTGCGACATGTTTCAACCATTCTTGGTTATCTTCAGGCAAGGAAATGGCCCAGACGTTGGTCCTTATATACAGTTTTCTATGGGTTGTCCGGGGAAAGGAATATGATTCGATGCGATGTTGACCAATGGGAGTAGAGTTACAGGTCCAAGCGTAAGGTCCCAGTTGCCCGCTGCTCAGCAAAAAGCCTTTGCGTTCTGCCAATAGGTATAGAGGTTGCACAGTCCCTCTGTGTTAAATGATGTTTGGCAGAAAACATTAGCCTCGGCTTTTTGCTGAGCAGCGGGCAACTGGGACCTTACGCTTGGACCTGTAACTCTACTCCCATTGGTCAACATCGCATCGAATCATATATATATATATATATACATCATTAAAAAGCTTTCACATAAACACGTGAAATAACAATCAATGATCAAACCACAATAAGAAATGGGAAAACAATACTAAGATCTTTCAACCGCAACAAGCGGTCTTCGTCAGAGTCAAAAACCCAACTGAACACTAGATGCAGAAAACATCTGGTGAGGAGTTGAGAAGAGTGGGAGGGAAAGTGGTATTTTACATTTCACGTGTTTATGTGAAAGCTTTATATATATATATATATATATATATACTGGTGTATAATGGTAGCAGGTCTTCTCGCAAACAAGTATTATTGAAGTTGGCAGAAGCTTCTGCGATCATCAATTTTTTGCTGATGTTCTCTAGTTTCTTCACTCTTTCTGTAACTTTCAGGTATTTTTCATAGGAGTTCTGGTAACTTGTTTATATATCTTGCGAGCCATTTTACCAGTTCTTCAGTTTTGAAGAACCAGCAATTGAACCAGCAATTTTTTGCTGATGTTCTCTAGTTTCTTCACTCTTTCTGTAACTTTCAGGTATTTTTCATAGGAGTTCTGGTAACTTGTTTATATATCTTGCGAGCCATTTTACCAGTTCTTCAGTGGTTTGGTTAGGTAAATATTTGTAAACGACTTAGTCAGTAGGGTTCTTTGGTACTATAAGGAGGTCCGTTGATCAGTGGCATAAAAGACTCTTCACGAGTCAAGATCTAAGAGGAAAAAAGATGCATGGACTTTCTAAACTAGTTGTTTAGTGTTAATTATTAAAATTTTATTATATATTTTTTTTTTTTTTTTTAGTCTTTATGTGTGATGTGGTGGACCCGCCTTCCGCGAGGTTTACCGTATCTGCGGCTGGGGGTTGTAGTCATCCTCTAGGCTGTAGTTGTTGTTTACCGCATCCTCTAGGAGGGTTGTAGTCATCCTCTAGGAGGGTTGTAGTCAGCCGTCATATGTGTCTAAAGATGCTCACATCTATCTTTTGGCTTTGTTTTGTGGAATGACCGAAAGGTTGATAGACATGATAACAGATCTAAAACATGTATCTTTGGTGATTGATCGATAGATGACCTCAATGGTTTGATCGGTTAGTCGCTTCAGTATCTTGGTCGGTAAGGTCACTTTAGGGGTTCAATCGATTAATGACCTCAGCAGCTTCACCGGTGGTTTACCTCAGTCTCTAGTTTGCTATAGTCACTTCATACCAACATTAGCTTGGTTGGTAGGTGACCTTTGCGGATTAAACCCTGGACCATATAAAAGGTTTTTTTCATTTAGCCGCTTCTGTCTTTTGGTCAGTAAGGTCATTTTAGAGGCTCAATATATGGATGACCTTAGCAGCTTGGTTGGTAGGTGACATTTACGGATTAAACCCTGGACCATATAAAAGGTTTTTTTCATTTAGCCGCTTCTGTCTTTTGGTCAGTAAGGTCATTTTAGAGGCTCAATATATGGATGACCTTAGCAGCTTGGTTGGTAGGTGACATTTACGGATTAAACCTGGACCATATAAAAGGTTTTTTTCATTTAGCCGCTTCTGTCTTTTGGTCAGTAAGGTCATTTTAGAGGCTCAATATATGGATGACCTTAGCAGCTTGGTTGGTAGGTGACATTTACGGATTAAACCCTGGACCATATAAAAGGTTTTTTCATTTAGCCGCTTCTGTCTTTTGGCCAGTAAGGTCATTTTAGAGGCTCAATATATGGATGACCTTAGCAGCTTGGTTGGTAGGTGACATTTACGGATTAATCCCTGGACCATATAAAAGGTTTTTTTCATTTAGCCGCTTCTGTCTTTTGGTCAGTAAGGTCATTTTAGAGGCTCAATATATGGATGACCTTAGCAGCTTGGTTGGTAGGTGACATTTACGGATTAAACCCTGGACCATATAAAAGGTTTTTTTCATTTAGCCGCTTCTGTCTTTTGGTCAGTAAGGTCATCTTAGAGGCTGAATCTATGGATGACCTCAGCAGCTTGGTCGGTAGGTGACCTTTGTGGATTAATCCTTGACCATAACAAAAACTTTACAGTTATTCGCCTCTGTCTTTTTGTCGGTATGTCACCGATTAATAGATAAATCACAGCACAGTGACTAGACCAGTAAATCGCATCAGTATATTGGTAAGGTCACTACAGTTGTCTTGTTTGTTGGTCACCTCTATAGATTATCTCAAGGGACTTGAGTAGTTGGTCATCTCAGTCCGTTGGTAAGAACACTTCACTTGTCTGGTCGATGGGTCACTTCCGTAGGATTAATCACTAGATCAAATCACAGTTTGTCCAGTGACTCAAATCATTGGCTAGCTTAATAAGGCTCCTCTGTCATTTTGTTGGTATGATAATCTTACTCAGTTTTTTACTAAACTTTAGTAAATACTTACAAACTCAATCTATCGAATACAAACTATTTTGACACAAACCTCAACCCCTTTTCTGAATATCTTACTGCAGTTTCTTAAAAAAAAATCTGGAGTGGCCTACACTCTACTTTACTATAAGTAACTCAATGAAAAATTTCTTGAGTATATAAAACATAACGTATCATTTAAGCATAACATAAATATCTAAATGGGATATAATTATTAGCATTGCATTCGTGAGGTAGTACAGATAGTGATTGAAGGACATATCAATTTATAAGCTTATTTTTGTACATCACAAATAATTTATTATTTGCAAATAATTTCATTAGTATAACTACAGCAGTAATATCATTTTTGAAAAACCAATTTGAACATTTCTTGAAACGAAATAGTATCCTACAAGAGAACATGGCTATTGTTCAAATAGCCAGTAGATTTCTTACATCGTTTACTTAACATCCTTCTACATTGAATATTAATGTAAAATTTTCAAATTTAAAACAGTAAAATACCATTTTTTTCTCTGAAAAACATCTTAAACAGCGAAGAAAATGTTGTTTTAAGGTGATTTGTTAATTAAAGATGTACGATAATTACAGTTATTAATCTCTAAACGAAAGATTTATATTTTGAATTATCTTTTACATTTTTGGTTTTTAACAGAATTATTATACTGGGAATTTTATGGCTTCTTAGTATTTAATAAGATCATTTTCCTTCCCCTTTGTCAAATAACATATACTCGTATACGAATTTTTTTTTAATGAGTGTTATCATTTACCTGCACAATATTATTCCTCTTACATCTCTTATAAGTCAATAATATATTTTCATTTTTCCATTAGAAACATCAATTTTATCTCAGTGGATTCGCTCAAAAAATTTCTAAGTCAATGTAAACAATGTAAAAAAATACAAAAAATTCGACAAGTATAGCAGGTGATCTCTTAGTCTGGGATAAACAAAGAGTTTTTATATCGTTATTGCTCTTTTCCGTAATTGAAACTTCATGATTTTTTTTTTATGAATTGCTAATTTTTTGTTCCATTTTTGGTCAAATTTTCATAATTTTTTAACGAGCCGTTTAGCGTCAAAAAAACATTTTCTGAAAACACAAATCGTACTCTAACGCCCCTTTAGCGAATGTAATTTTAGAAAAAAATATCTCAACTCATTGTCCATATAATGTTCTATTTGTAGGCATAGTTTCATTCTTGTCCGTCAAACAGTATGGCTTGTATCGCTCTCACAAGGTTTGAGATTGATTTATAAGTCAAAATTTGTACATTTTATTGAAAAAAAAATATTTCCTGTTGATATAAAATTTTGAATATATTTTTCGTTTGTTCCATTTGTAACCTCAAAGATAATGTCAAAATCTCAAAACTCTAGGGTTAGTAGTTTAGGAGAAATAAATGTTTTAAAAAAAACGGTTTTTGGCAAAAAAAGTGACTTTCCCAGCATGCATAATTCTTCCCAAACAATAGGGATCTTCGTCTAAATGGGGCCCATTTTTGTATAAAATATCAACTTGATCCATCAAAGATTCTGGACCGTAGCGTGGTAACAAGCAATGCTAACACACGCACCCCACCACCACCCACCCACCCACACACACAGACATCATCGTAAAAACTTCATAAAACGACTTCTGGGACCTCAAAACATGTAATTCCGTCAAAACCTCGAGATCGAATTTTTTCACGATCACTATACTTTACTTATAGTAAAGTAAAAATGTTTCCAACAACACGTGAAACAATAATCAATGATCAAACCACAATAAGAAATGGGAAAAAAAGTCTAAGATCTATCAACCGCAATAAGCGGTTTTCGTCGGAGTCAAAAACCCAACTGGATTTAGTTTTTGCAGTTGGGCTTTTGACTCTGACAAAGATCGCTTGTGTGGTTGAGGGATCTTAGTCTTTTTTTCCCATTTTTTATTGAATATGATCATTGATATATATATATATATATAAAGATTTTACATAAACACGTGAAATAACAATAAATGATCTAACCACAATAAGAAATGGGAAAACAAGACTAACATCTTTCAACCATAACAAGTGGTCTTCGTCAGAGTCAAAAACCCAACTGGATTTTTCAAAACAGTTTCAAAACAGTAAGGTATCAATCAATTAAATGGAATTCACAAGCAAATCTTTTGGAAATATATAGGACTTAGTACCTAACAAATGGAAGTGTCAGATTAGAAAACTTAAGTAGCTATACCGAAAAATCATTCATAGAGAAATTGGCAAGAAATTTAACTGTGTATGTATTAACGAAGGTATGCTACCTAAAATAAATCTATATATTGCACTCTTGAGCAAAACTTAATATCAGTTACAATTACATTATAATTGTGAATGTAGTACCTTTCCATGATATTGAAATGTAATGAATGGACTCTTTCCTCAAGAAAGAGGACTTATGTTTGTTGAGAAATATCCAGTTTTTTTTTACAATTCTAGTCTAATAGTTCATATTTATTATTTTAATAAATTAGAAGCTCCCAACTATAAAAGATTTAAATTATATTGAATAGCTGGCTTTGACTTAACTGGCTAATTACTAATATATTTTTTCTCAAGATACATTCATAGCAAACTTAAAACAGAGTACAGGAGGCAGGAAAAGGATAACACACACTCAGAAAAAATTCGTATATATGATATTTGACAAAGGGGAAGGAAAATGATCTTATTAAATACTAAGAAGCCATAAAATTCCTAGTATAATAATTCTGTAAAAACCCCAAAATGTAAAAGATAATTCAAAATTGAAATCTTTCGTTTAGAGATTAATAAATGTAATTATCGTACATCTTTAATTATAAATCACCTTAAAACAACATTTTCTTCGCTGTTTATGATGTTTTTCAGAGAAAATAAGGGTATTTTCCTGTTTTAAATTTGAAAATTTTACTTTAATATTCAATGTAGAAGGATGTCAAGTAAACGATGTAAGAAATCCACTGGCTATTTGAACAAAAACCATGTTCTCTTGTGGGAGAATATTTCGTTTCAAGAAATGTTCACTTTGGATTTTCAAAAATGTTATTACTGCTGTAATTATACTAATGAAATTATTTGCAACAGCTGTGTGATGTAAAAAAATAAGCTTATATATTGATATGTCCTTCAATCACTATCTGTACTACCTCAGGAATAAAAGACTAATAATCATATCCCATTTAGATGTTTACGTTATGCTAATAAATAAATATGGAGATGTATATAATGCTTTATAAATTTAAAAACGGTTTGACGCGGGGTGTTTTGAAAGCTGAAATTCATTCGAAAGTGAAGGTAAATTTTTTTCGATAATTTTAGTCAAGGGCTGAGGCGTTGGAAAGCTGAGTCACCAATGTATTCCATCAATGCTTTTATACAATTCACTATTATACATGCTTTTTTTCTGTCCTGAAATAGTAAAAAAGGCCTAGTAAACATAATAGATCTCTCTTTTGTTGAACCTGACTTAGAAAACAGGTTAATTTTGTTAATATAATAAAAATCTAGAAAATCTTTTCTAGTTTAGTTATTTCAGTGTGTTTATTCGGTCAGTCGATGTTTATTAAAAAGTGACGTTTCCTAGATATAAAGGTGTGACATTTACTCTTTAGTTCATTGTAAGGTTTACTCTCTCATATAAAAAGATTTCACAATAAACAGGTGAAATAACAATCAACGTTCAAACCACAACACTTTGATAAGAGTCAAATCCCCACTGACAGATTCAGTTGGGACTCTGACGAAGACCGCTTTTTCTCATTTCTTATTGTGTTTAGGACGTTTAGTCAGTTGGGACTCTATCGAAGGCCGCTTTTTCTGATTTCTTATTGCGTTTAGAACGTTTAGTCAGTTGGGACTCTGACGAAGACCGCTTTTTCTCATTTCTAATTGTGTTTAGAACGTTTAGTCAGTTGGGACTCTGACGAAGACCGCTTTTTCTCATTTCTTATTGCGTTTAGAACGTTTACTCTCTCTTACATGTACCTGCATCTAATCCTGTTTTACACCTAGGTTAGATTAAGTTAGGTTGCAGTGTCAGTCTCACAAGGGAACACACATAGCCGGAACATTGACCCATTCTGATACTACACAATGCACATTCTACATTTCGTAATTCTAGATTTCACCTAACTGAAGTGTATTAAAAATGTAATATTGATAGTATCTGAAACAGCTTGATCCACATCTGTTCTGGTTTAGTTATTTGAATGGATTCATTCAGTCAGTCGATGTGTTTTCAGAAGCGACGTTTCTTAAAGGAGTGATATTCAACCTTTAGTTCATTGGAAGCTCTACTCTCTCTTATAGTTGGATTTAATCCTCTTTTTCACTAAGAATAGGTTAGGTTAGGTTAGGTTAGGTTGCAATGGCACTCTCACAAGAGAACACACATAGCCAGAACATTGCCCTCCTTTGTGATACCACACAATGAACACTCTTCCTAACTCAAGTGAATTTAGAGTAGGGATCTTTAGCGACTACCTGGCATCATATAAGCTCGAGACAGACTGCTTAACGTCCTTCCCGATTCATATTTACCACATAAAAAACATTCAAAAAAGGAAAATTAGTATTAAACATTCACAGAAGAGAAGACATACAATAAAAATTAAAATCAAGAATGCTCTATGTTGACTGTTTTGATGTAAGACAACTTTACGTGGTTGATTCTCAGTTTTGATAACGAATATTGTCGTGAGTAGGTTTTACTTTCTTCAAAAGAAGTGCGTTTGACTTGTTGGTGGGTAAATTAGGACCAGATGATAAATTGGCTATATCCTGAGGAATACTACCATATCAGTGCTGACCTGTCAAAATTTGTACAGCCCACTTCACCACTTCAAACGTTCTTTTACATCAATCGATGCATTAAGGCCTTTCATCAAGTCGGAAGTATAAATAAAACTTAGTCAACTCGTTAACTGAAAATTCATATTTTAGTTTTTACTTTACTATAAGTAAAGTATAGTGATCGTGAAAAAAAAAATCTCAAGTTTTTCACGGAATTATATGGTTTGAGGTCCTAAAACACGTTTCATGAAGATTTTCAATGATGTCTGAGTGTGGATGTAGGTGGGTGGGTGTGTGTGTTAGCATTGCTTGTTACCACGCTACGGTCCAGAATCTTTGCTGGATGAAGTTGATAGTTTACACAAAAATGGACCTCATGGTGTACATAAACCCAGTTGCTTGGGAGCAATTATGCATGATAGCAAAGTCACTTTTTTTGCCAAAAAAGTTTTTAGATTATACTTTTTTCCCCTAAACTATTAATTCTAAGAATTTTGAAAATATGGCATTATCTTTGAGGTTACTAATGCAATAAACGAAAAATATATTCAGAATTTTAAAACAAAGGGAAATATTTTTTTCATGAAGTTACGTCTTTTCATGAACTTACACGGCGATTCTAACGCCATCTCTTGGCCTTTTCATGAAAATACACAGCGATTCTAACGCCATCTCTCGGTCTTTTCATGAAATTACACGGCGATTCTAACGCCATCTCTTGGTCTTTTCATGAACTTACACGGCGATTCTAACGCCATCTCTTGGTCTTTTCATGAAATTACACGGCGATTCTAACGCCATCTCTTAGTTTTTTCATGATCTTACACGTCGATTCTAACGCCTTCTCTTGGTCTTTTCATGAACTTACACGGCGATTCTAACGCTCTCTTGGTCTTTTCATGAACTTACACGGCGATTCTAACGCCATCTCTTGGTCTTTTCATGAACTTACACGGCGATTCTAACGCCATCTCTTGATCTTTTCGTGAAACTACACGGCGATTCTAACGCCATCTCTTGGTCTTTTTATGAAACTACACGGCGATTCTAACGCCATCTCTTGGTCTTTTCATGAAACTTCACGGCGATTCTAACGCCATCTCTTGATCTTTTCATGAAACTACACGGCGATTCTAACGCCATCTCTTGGTCTTTTCATGAAGTATCGTGCCGTCAGTCATCGCGCGTGAGACTTGTTCAGGTACGGCGATATCCTGAACCTTCGGTGATATTGAGAGCATCCCCCGTGGGAAATTTTTTCTCAATTTAGTTGAGAGAGAGCGCAGTAGCGCGTTGAGACTTTTTAGTGCGTTGTCATCTTGAGCTTTTTACTTTTGGAGCATTGTGAGAAGTTTTTAAACCTCACTTATTGAATTTTCAGCGTTTTTTGCGTTTTTTCCAATTTACTCCCCCCCCCCCCCTCACCATTTTTTTATACCTGGCCCGTACCCAATTTTACTTTATTACCACCCCTGACAGTTTCATCTCCGGCCCTCTGGGCCAATCCCCTAACCCAGAAAATTTCTGGATTGAACTTTGACCCTACCTTTGAACGCGTTTATCTCGGCTCCAAGTGGAGCTACAGGCACGGGGAAAACGCCATTTTAATCAGGAGTGCAAGGAGTATCCGGTGAGAAGTCACCAAAAGCCGAACAGAAATCGTGACTTCCCACTCACTGGATACCCCTTGCACTCCTGATTAAAGTGGCGTTTTCCCCGTGCCTGTAATTCCACCTGGAGCCAAGATAAACGCGTTCAATGGTAGGGTCAAAGTTCAATCCAGAAATTTTATGGGCTACGGGATTGGCCCAGAGGGCCGGAGATGATGGGAAACTGTCAGGGGTGGTAATAAAGTAAAATTGGGTATGGGCCAGGTATAAAAAAAGTGGGGGGGGGGGAAATTTGGGAAAAACGCAAAAACCGCTGAAAATTCAATAAGTGTGGGTTAAAACTTCTCACAATGCTCCAAAGGTAAGAAACTCAAGATGACAACGCACTAAAAAGTGCTCAACGCGCTATTGCGCTCTCTCTCAACTAAATTGAGAAAAAATTTCCCGCAGGGGATGCTCTCAATATCACCGAAGGTTCAGGATATCGCCGTACCCGGACAAGTCTCACGCGCGATGACTGACGGCACGATACTTCGACCAAGAGATGGCGTTAGAATCGCCGTGTAGTTTCACGAAAACATCAAGAGATAGCGTTAGAATCGCCATGTAATTTCATGAAAAGAACAAGAGATAGCGTTAGAATCGCCGTGTAAGTTCATGAAAAGACCAAGAGATGGCGTTAGAATCGCCGTGTAATTTCATGAAAAGACCAAGAGATGGCGTTAGAATCGCCGTGTAGTTTCATGAAAAGATCAAGAGATGGCGTTAGAATCGCCGTGTAAGTTCATGAAAAGACCAAGAGATGGCGTTAGAATCGCCGTGTAGTTTCACGAAAAGATCAAGAGATGGCGTTAGAATCGCCGTGTAAGTTCATGAAAAGACCAAGAGATGGTGTTAGAATCGCCGTGTAAGTTCATGAAAAGACCAGGAGATGGCGTTAGAATCGCCGTGTAAGTTCATGAAAAGACCAAGAGATGGCGTTAGAATCGCCGTGTAAATTCATGAAAAGACCAAGAGGTCCCAGAAGTCGTTTTATGAAGTTTTTCGATGAAGTCTGTGTATGTGTGGGTGGGAGAGTGGATCAAGTTGATATTTTTCACAAGAATAGGCCCCATAAAGACGAAGATCCCTATTGTTTGGGAAGAATGATGCATGATGGGAAAGTCACTTTTTTTGCCAAAAACCGTTATTTAGAAAACATTTATTTCTCCTAAACTGATACCCCTAAGGTTTTGAAATTTTGACATTATCTTTGAGGTTACAAATGATAGAAACGAAAAATATATTCAGAATTTTAAATCAACAGGAAATATTTTTTTATTTTCAATAAAATGTACAAATTTTGACTTATAATTCAATTTCAAACCTTGTGAGAGCAATACAAGCCATACTGTTTAACGGATCAAAATGAAACTATGCCTAAAAATAGAACATAATATGGAGAATGAGTTGAGATATTTTTTCTCAAAATTACATTCGCTAATGGGGCGTTACAGTACGATTTCTGTTTTCAGAAAATGTTTTTTTGACGCGAAACGGCTCATTAATAAATAATGGTAATTTGACCAAAAATGGAACAAATAATTAGCAATTCATAAAAAAAAATCATGATGGTTCAATTACGGGAAAGAGCAATAACGATATAAAAACTGTTTGTGTACCCTAGACTGAGAGATCACCTGCTATACTTGTGGAATTTTTTATATTTTTTTACGTTGTTTTCATTGACTTACAAATTTTTTGAGCGAATCCACTGAGATATGATTGATATTTATAAAGGAACAATTTAAATAGTTTATTGACTTATATGAGATGTAAGAGGAATAATATTGTGCAGGAAAATTATAACACTCACTCAGAAAAACTTCGTATATATGTTATTTGACAAAGGAGAAGGAAAATGATCCTATTAAATACTAAGAAGCCATAAAATTCCCAGTATAATAATTCTGTAAAAAACCAAAAATGTAAAAGATAATTCAAAATTGAAATCTTTCGTTTAGAGATTAATAAATGTAATTATCGTACATCTTTAATAATAAATCATCTTAAAACAATATTTTCTTCGTAGTTTATGATGTTTTTCAGAGAAAATAAGGGTATTTTCCTGTTTTAAATTATAAATTTTACTTTAATATTCAATGTAGAAGGATATCAAGTAAACGATGTAAGAAATCAACTGGCTATTTGAACAGAGGTCATGTTCTCTTGTAGGAGAATATTTCGTATCAAGAAATGTTCACTTTGGTTTTTCAAAAATGTTATTAGTGCTGTAGTTATACTAATGAAATTATTTGCATCAGCTGTGTGATGTATAAAAATAAGCTTATATATTGATATATCCTTCAATCACTATTTTTACTACCTCAGGAATGAAAGACTAATAATCATATCCCATTTAGATGTTTACGTTATTTTTAAATGAGACGCTATGTGTTATATACTTATGAAATTTGATTTTAAGTTACTTATAGTAAAGTTGAGTGTAGGCCACTCCAGATTTTTTTTATTGTTCTCCAGCTACCTTTAAAAGTATTTTTAACATAATATTTTATTTTTTACACAACTTATGTTTTTATTAATTTAATAAACAAATTTAATAAACAAATATATAATTTATTTGATAATATTTGTGTAATATTTATAGTTCTTCATTCCCTTAGTATTTATTTATTTTCATATTTTTTCGGTGAAAATACGATCCGAAATGGACAAATACAGTTCAATGTACATAAAGAAACATAGAGAAATTAAAAACACAAACTTACACAGTCTCTAATTTTCGGTTGAACGTCTTCAGGAGAGATAAGAGAGGGACCAAGAGAGTGTTTGTTTTCTCTATGTTTCTCTATGTTTCTTTATCTAGATTGAACTTTATTTTCACATTGGTATATTAATTATTATTTTATTTATTTTCTTCACTTATTCTTATGTGAGGTTTTTTTATTTAATGAGTTAAAATTCTTATGAATGGCTGCTCATACAATGAGGGACGAAAGAAAATGAATTTTACATTATTTAAAAGAATAACAATCTTAACCGGACAAAACCTTTGACTAGACTAATAATATAACATAACAAGTAACCTCAACACTGTTTATTCAAAGGAACTAAATAAATCAAATTTCACTAAAACTCAGCACAACATTCCCGAATAAATGTTACTTAAATTAGTAATATCACTTCTATGATTAATCGAACTTAGATCCTTTTTAATATATAACATCTCAAGTGTCTTCCTTCTTTGCTTATCATTTTCTTTTTCCACTATAGTTGCATTTTCAAAATGGAACGTGTGACCAGATAAATAAATAAATAAAAAAGAAAATAAATAAAACCGAAACGTCGGCAATGAGAGTTTGATTTTTGAACCTAGAAAATTTGACCGAATCCCGATTAGATAACACACCTATTCTATCAAACGGCCGATATATTATTGAATCTGTTGTGTATATATATATATATATATATATAATATATATATATATATATATATATATATATATATATATATATATATATATAGAAAAAAGAGAGAGAGAGGAGAGTGAGAGAGGAGAGAGAGCTTTGTCGCAGTCATATATATATATATATATGATCAAACCACAATAAGAAATCGGAAAACAAGACTAAGATCCTTCAACCGCAACAAGCGGTTGAAAGCGGTTGTTTTCCCATTTCTTATTGTGGTTTGATCATTGATTGTTGTTTCACGTGTTTATGTGAAACAACAATCAATGATCATTGATTTTTGACTCCAGTTGGGTTTTTGACTCTGACGAAGACCGCTTGTTGCAGTTGAAGGATCTTAGTCTTGTTTTCCCATTTCTTATTGTGGTTTGATCATTTATATATATATATATATATACAAACTAGAATTTAAAAAAGAACACATAGAAAGGAAACCACTGAACTCACTACTATATTTCGATATCCTCGTCTTCAGGAAAAGAAGTGAATCGCTCCAAAGGCTGATAACGACATATATATATATATATATATATATATATATATGATCAAACCACAATAAGAAATGGGAAAACAAGACTAAGATCTTTCAACCGTAACAAGCGGTTGAAAGCGGTTGTTTTCCCATTTCTTATTGTGGTTTGATCATTGATTGTTGTTTCACGTGTTTATGTGAAACAACTATCAATGATCATTGATTTTTGGCTCCAGTTGGGTTTTTGACTCTGACGAAGACCGGTTGTTACGGTTGAAAGATCTTAGTCTTGTTTTCCCATTTCTTATTGTGGTTTGATCATTGATATATATATATATATATAGAAAGAGAGAGAGCTTTGTCGTAGTCATCCCGATGTACTTGGAATGCTGGCTTTCCGAGTCAAAATCAAATAAATGCATAGATGTCATACTACAACTACAACGTCCTACTTGTGAAATGAATTTGCATTTCTCATTTTCATTTAGAGAGGAAGAAAGATGCTGGAGATAAATTTTTAAAAATATCACTCTGGATTAAAAGAGAGGTATAAATATTTGCTTCAGACAGATCGATTGATTGTGATATACAGAAGAGAATCAAGTTAATAAAAAGGGGATGTAAAAATAGAAGGTTTTTTTTTGTTTTTTGTTTTGTTAATAAAAGACGATGTGGACTGTTTTGGTGAAGAAGAAAAGAGCGTTTTGGTTTGGACCAGTAAGAATGAAGACAAGGCTCTGATCGAAGGCAGTTGGTGCGGTTTAAGTACAGGGGGTGGTGTGTGTGTGTGTGTGAGTGTGTGTGTGTGTGTGTGAGAGCGAGCACCTGGCTCGAGTCCGGCGCCAATGCAAGATGGGCGTCTCAAACCTCGCGCTCCCCCTCTCAATCTCTCTCTCTCTCCTAAATCTACATGCAGCAGAATCAGCATCAGAGAAGCATCATCAGCAGACAGGGCGCGACCACACCACTCCACAGCATCAGACATGTCTTCAAATCCAATACTACCTACCTTTTTTTTGATATTATTTAGTGTGCTCCCAGCTTATTCAGCCATATCACCACTCAATACTACCCAACACCTGCTTGAAGCATACTGTCATTTCCTCAGGAACTCTTTCGCACTCCTATCCTCCAATCAACTCGTTCGTCAACTCTTTGATGTAATATCCCATCGTATACCTCACATAATCACGTATTTGATTCAATTTAGTACATTTTAAAATCATCAATTAAGCACCAAGTATAGTTCTGCTGACAATATAATATTAAAATCTCAATTAGCTCATAGTTACCTCATTAAATATATATATATATATATATATATATATATATAAAAAGATTTCACATAAACACGTGAAACAACAATCAATGATCAAACCACAATAAGAAATGAGAAAACAAGACTAAGATCTTTCAACCGTAACAAGCGGTCTTCGTCAGAGTCAAAAACCCAACTGAGTTGGGTTTTTGACTCTGACGAAGACCGCTTGTTACGGTTGAAAGATCTTAGTCTTGTTTTCCCATTTCTTATTGTGGTTTGATCATATATATATATATATTTGTAAAAGTTGGAAGCAGTCCTTCATTTAAACATATATTGTTAAATAACGCCCCATATTTGGCTTGTATCTGTTTCTTACACAATTTCTCCAGTTTCCAGAATTAATGAAGAGACGAGGAAGGAATTCTGGAAACTTGAGAAATTGTGTAAGAAACAGATACAAGCCAAATATGGGGCGTTATTTAACAATATATATATATATATATATATATATATATATATATATAAACTATATTGACAAAAATGACGATGTAATATACACCGTGTACCTCACATAATCACGTATTTGATTCCATTTAGTACATTTTAAAATCAATAGCTCAACAATTAAGCACCAAGTATAGTTCTGCTGACAATATAATATTAAAATCTCAATTAGCTCATAGTTACCTCATTAAAGATATATACATATACATAAACTATATTGACAAAAATGACGAAGACATCGAAATATAGTAGTGAGTTTCTGTTTCATTTCGATGTGTTTTTTGTGTCAATATAGTTTACTTAGTTCATGGAATCGTTATATATATATATATATATATATATATATTATATATATATATATATATCAATGATCAAACCACAATAAGAAATGGGAAAACATGTTTTTCCATTTCTTATTGTGGTTTGATCATTGATTGTTGTTTCACGTGTTTATGTGAAATCTTTTTATATATATATATAAACTATATAAACAAAAATGACGATGTAATATTCACCGTGTACCTCAAATAATCACGTATTTGATTCCATTTAGTACATTTTAAAATCAATAGCTCAACAATTAAGCACAAGTACAGTTCTGCTGACAATATAATATTAAAATCTCAATTAGCTCATAGTTACCTCATTATATATATATATATATTTGTAAAAGTTGGAAGCAGTCCTTCATTTAAACATATATTGTTAAATAACGCCCCATATTTGGCTTGTATCTGTTTCTTACACAATTTCTCAAGTTTCCGGAATTAATGAAGAGACGAGGAAGGAATTATGGAAACTTGAGAAATTGTGTAAGAAACAGATACAAGCCAAATATGGGGCGTTATTTAACAATATATATATATATTTATATACTTTGAATAAAATGAAAGGTCCGAGTGGACAATAAACACTTTAACACATAGAAAAGAACACAGAAAGACACTACAGAACTCACTTCGATATTTCGACATCCGTCGTCATCGGGAAGAAGGTAGAGTAGCAGTTTGCTTCTCAACGCGAGTACTTCGCACTTCTTCCCGATGACGACGGATGTCGAAATATCGAAGTGAGTTCTGTAGTGTCTTTCTGTATTCTTTTCTATGTGTTAAAGTGTATATATATATATATATATATATATATAAACTATATTGATAAAAATTACGAAGCATCGAAATATAGGAAATATAGTAGTGAGTTTCTGTTTCATTTCGATGTGTTTTTTGTGTCAATATAGTTTACTTAGTTCGTTGAATCGTTATATATATATATATATATATATATATATATATATAAAAAAAGATTTCACATAAACACGTGAAACAACAATCAATGATCAAACCACAAGAAATTTTTCTGCATCTAGTCTTCAGTTGGGTTTTTGACTCTGACGAAGACCGCTTGTTACAGTTGAAAGATCTTAGTCTTGTTTTCCCATTTCTTATTGTGGTTTGATCATTTATATATATATATATAAACTATATTGACAAAAATGAAGATGTAATATACACCGTGTACCTCAAATAATCACGTATTTGATTCCATTTAGTACATTTTAAAATCAATAGCTCAACAATTAAGCACAAGTACAGTTCTGCTGACAATATAATATTAAAATCTCAATTAGCTCATAGTTACCTCATTAAATATATATATATATATATATAAACTATAATGACAAAAATGACGATGTAATATACACTGTGTACCTCAAATAATCACGTATTTGATTCCATTTAGTACATTTTAAAATCAATAGCTCAACAATTAAGCACAAGTACAGTTCTGCTGACAATATAATATTAAAATCTCAATTAGCTCATAGTTACCTCATTAAATATATATATATATCCTGATATATATATATATTTATATATACTATGATTTATATATATATATAGATATATAGTAGTGATTTTCTGTTTCATTTCTGTGTGTTCTTTGTGTTAATATAGTTTATTTAGTTCGATGAATTGATACATATATATATATTGGGTTACTAGCCGTTGAGTCTACAATGTGCTTGGTATCCCTTTCTCTTTTCTCCTGAAGACGGTTACCCGAAAATTTGAGTAAGTGTGTTTCTTTTACTTTCTGTGCACCAATCTTCAATTTTGAACTGTTATTGTGTCCAGTTTGGATCGTCTTTCCGTTTATCAAGTGAATATATATATATATATAATATATATATATATATATATATATATATATATAATTAAAGTTACAGCTAGAGAACACAAGAAAAAGGACGAACACTCACGAATCTCGATAATTTCGGCGTCTTGCCGTCTTCAGGAGAGTTGAAAGAAAGAAAATAAAAGGAGAAAGAATGAAGGAACGGAGACGTAAATGCGTCCACTGGCCGATGTAAACTCATATCACCACTATATATATATATACATACACTCATAATATATATATATATTAGTGTATATTGGCAGCAGATTCTCTTGTAAACATATTTTATTAAAGTAGACGGCAGCTTCCGCATTTACGACTTTTTTGCTCGTGTTTTCTAGTTTTCGAACTAGTTTTTTCTGGTAGGGAGTGATTTCGTGGAGGAGTTGTCCCAGAGACATCAAAGAAATGATTATGTAGCTTAATCAATAATATTATATTTTTATACTTACACAAGCTTTCGATTTTCCCGGAAATCATCATCAGGTATATAGATCATTATCAAACAGATTAAATTAACTCAATAATAATTTTTCCAAAGGTTAAACAGACATTAAAAGCATTAAAATTTAGAGGTTAATAGAAATAGACGATATTTGTGGAAAAAAAAACAAGTCCACTGTATATATATATATATATATATATATATATATATATATATATATATATATATATAAAACAAGATTTTACAGCAAAAACAGGAAATAAAAAGGTTTTTTTTTCTCTAATGATTTTTTTCTCTTTGAAGACTTTGATTTTAGGACTCCAAAATATGGAATGTTCACTGTTTGGTATCACAAAGAGTCAATCTTTCATCTTTCGGGGAACTACATATCGTGTAGGTCGTGTATGGTTAGGTCGTGATAATCCTGACCTAATATATCATACGTAAACCTTGTCGTAATGAAACGACTACCGTCTGTCACTAATACAAACATTATAGAAAAGAACAATTGTGACTGAGTATGTTTTATGGTTGATTTTAAAGTAGATTTTTTTTCATATATTTTAATCTGATATATTGTTAATTACAATGAACATCCTACAATAGGCGTATTTACTTTATAGCCTAACTGTATTTAGAGTAGTGATATTTAAGAGTCCCTGACATACTCATGATAGTGAGGAAAATATATTACGTTATCACCACAAGGAAGTATTTTACGAAACGTTTCAAACACATAGTGTTCATCATCAGGTACATCTATATAAAATATGGGTGCCGTGATGGTGAACAGTAAGTGTTTGAAACGTGTCGTAAAATAAATTCCTTGTGGTGAAGACGTGTATTGTTTGTTTTCCAACGCTCACACTTATAAAGCTTTCACCTTTTATTGCTGTTCTAGAGGAGGAAATAGTGGCTCATTTATTATTTGGCACCCATTTTAGTAGTGAGCGAGCCACATTACCTGTTGATTCTACATTAAGAGTCCTAACTCAAGTGCATTTCGAGTAGGGATCTTTAACGAGTACCTAACATCGTACAGGCTAAGGGACCGACAGCTTAACGTCCTCTCCGAGAGACGACGTGCTCAGATTTATTCACCCTCCAACGTGAATAAACCGAGGGCCAGGTGGGGATCGAACTTCAGACCTACCAGTTCAGAGGCGATACGTTAACTGAGCAAACCTAGCCCCCTTGTGGTGAAGTAATTATCCTCCTCAAAATGTTGATTTCTTTTAATAAGAAATCCATAGAAACGAGTTAAGTTTGAATCGAGTAAGTTCTATTGTATAGTAGATACAAAATAACTATGTAATTAAATAAAAAGATAATTATAATTATTAGAATAATTATCTATAATTAAATAAATATTATCTAATTAATGAAAGGATTAAAGGCTTTTCGATGTATTTTGCCAAAGCTGATTAAAAGAGTAAGGTATCTTTGGCGCTTATTATGCTAATGAGGGGAACACGTTGTATGGCTTCATTGACCTTATTTAATAAGCAGTGTTGCACCATCAAAAAAAAAAAAAAATATTTCCGTGACAGCAAAAAAAAAAAAAAAGAATTCAGGATGAACAGTAAAAAAGCAAAAACCTTCTCGAGGTTGGTCAAAACATACTTCACCTAGGTAAACGTTTCAATTATTTATATAGCATCATCAGAGATGTAGAGAAAACAGAAGATATATAAATATATATATAACCAATTAGATGACTACTATATTTGGATGTCCTCATCGCTAGGAATAGATGTGAATCGCTCCAATGGCTGATAACAACTCATGTATATATATATTGTTGTCACGGACATATATATTTTTTGCTGTCACCGAAATATTTTTTTTTCTATATGGTGCAACACTGCTTATTAAATAAGGACAATGAAACCATACAACGTGTTCCTCATAAATATATTTATATATATATTGTTGCAATGTACCGCAGCTCCGGCATTTATGACTTTCAAACTAAGCTGTTCCAGTTTCCTGACAGTCTTAATATCAATTTAAATTTATATTTAAATATATATGTGATGTGAAGTTGTTTTATCAAGCACTTAAAAGGTAAATATCAAGCACTTAATAATTTTAAAAACCACAAAAGAAAAAAAGAGAAAAAATAATACAAGTTAATATATATATATATATAATATATATATATGTAAATATAAAATTTACTTATAACCTATTACTTTATAATGATTTATAATAAAATATAACTGTCATATAAATTTGTTTTGCAAAAGGAAAATACCAAGCCTTAAATCAATTCAAAAACCACAAAAGAAAATAAGGAGAAATAATAATACAAGTTAATTATAATTAAAAAAAATAGGAAAAAAAATAATAAATAATAAAAATAAATATAGGTATTATATATTATAATCACATTATCTCAAATGACTTTGAATAACTGTACTTATTTATTAGTAATTATATTTATAGGTAAATAGTGATGAATACTCAAGCATATTCTGTTGATGTGCGTATAGTATAGCATGGTTATAATGTATAGTGTAGCATGGTTATAATGTATAGTGTAGTATGGTTATAATGTATAGTGTAGTATGGTTATAATGTATAGTGTAGCATGGTTATAATGTATAGTGTAGTATGGTTATAATGTATAGTGTGGTATGGTTATAATGTATAGTGTAGTATGGTTATAATGTATAGTGTAGTATGGTTATAATGTATAGTGTAGTATGGTTATAATGTATAGTGTAGTATGGTTATAATGTATAGTGTAGTATGGTGGCAGAAATAAATCTAGCAAGTGAAAATGAAATCGAATCGAGAGCACCCAGACCGGGGTAAGTGACCTTACGGAGTAAGCGACGAGATGACTTAATCAGCGATCAGAGCATCAAACCCAAATGGACCATGACTGAAGAGAGTATGAATTATGACAGGGCAAAAGGTGACCAAAGCAAGATTCATGGAATCGAAGAGATTTGTCTGTGGAGATTGTTAGAAAAATCAACCAAAGTATCGGGAAATGAAACAAAGTTATTTATGTCTGCAGTTAGTGATTTGACCTATTTAGCCAGAAGGTGACCTAAACAAGGGATAGGCGTTTGACCTTACAGACTAATGTCACGAGGTGACATAAAAGACAGACTAAGGAAGTAGAACCTAGGTTTCCATGGAGGAGGCAATTGACCTTATTAACTTAAATACTAGGACAAACTAGCCCAGGGGCACTAGATTAGAACCCAGAGATACATGACTGAGGCATATGACCTACCAGACCTTATTAACTTAAATACTAGGACAAACTAGCCCAAAAGCACAAGATTAGAACCCAGAGATACATGACTGGGGCATATGACCTACCAGACCTTATTAATTTAAATACTAATACAAACTAGCCCAGGGGCACAAGATTAGAACCCAGAGATACATGACTGAGGCATATGACCTACCAGACCTTATTAACTTAAATACTAGGACAAACTAGCCTCGGGGCACTAGATTAGAACCCAGAGATATATGACTGAGGCATATGACCTACCAGACCTTATTAACTTAAATACTAGGACAAACTAGCCTCGGGACACTAGATTAGAACCCAGAGATATATGACTGAGGCATATGACCTACCACACCTTATTAACTTAAATACTAGGACAAACTAGCCTAGGGGTACTAGATTAGAACCCAGAGATATATGACTGAGGCATATGACCCACCAGACCTTATTAACTTAAATACTAGGACAAACTAGCCTCGGGGCACTAGATTAGAACCCAGAGATATATGACTGAGGCATATGACCCACCAGACCTTATTAACTTAAATACTAGGACAAACTAGCCTCGGGGCACTAGATTAGAACCCAGAGATATATGACTGAGGCATATGACCCACCAGACCTTATTAACTTAAATACTAGGACAAACTAGCCTAGGGGTACTAGATTAGAACCCAGAGATATATGACTGAGGCATATGACCTACCACACCTTATTAACTTAAATACTAGGACAAACTAGCCTCGGGGCACTAGATTAGAACCCAGAGATACATGACTGAGGCATATGAATTACCAGACCTTATTAACTTAAATACTAGGACAAACTAGCCCATGAGCACAAGATTAGAACCCAGAGATACATGACTGAGACATATGACCTACCAGACCTTATTAACTTAAATACTAGGACAAAGTAGCCCAGGGACACAAGATTAGAACCCAGAGATACATGACTGAGGCATATGACCTACCAGACCTTATTAACTTAAATACTAGGACAAACTAGCCCTGCGGAACACGAGTAGAACGCAGAGATACATGACTGAGACGTAAGATCTTTCAGAATAAGGTCACAAGGAGACATAAAACAAGAGTAAGGAAGTAGAATCCAGGTTTCCCTCGTGGTAGCAATTGACCTTATTAACTCAGATACTATAACAAACTAGCCCAGGGGAACGGGAGTAGAATCCAGAGATACATACTGAAGCATACGACCTTACAAACCTTTTGACCTTATTAACTTAAGTACTAAGGCAAACTAGTCCAGGGGCACAGCAGTAGAATCGAGAGATACAAGACTGAGACATATGACCTTAAAGACTAAGGTCACGATGTGACCTAATCAAGACTGAGAGCATTGAACCTTTGATATAAGACTATGGTATACTTATAATATGATAATTATGTATATATAAAGTTCAAAGATGTTTCTTGAGGATTTTGGTCTAATGAATCAAGACTCCTACTTTTACTGTTTCTGTCGCCTCTACTCTATAAACATGAGTGTTATTTCTTTAGGCCAAAAATCCTCAAGAAGCCCACCTTTGAACTTTACCAATCAGTGGACGAAAAGCTATATAAATATATATGTACAACAAGATTGCACAAAATTGCACATAAACACTTGAAATAACAATCAATGATCAAACCACAATATGAAATGGGAAAAAAAGATTATAGCAGTCTTCGTCAGAGTCAAAAAACCCAACTGATGGGTTTTTGACTCTGACGAAGATCGTTTGTTCTGGTTGAAAGAACATAGTATTTATTTCCCATTACATATAGTGGTTTGATAATTAAATATATATGTATATTATATATATATAGTATAATATATATATATATTATATATATATGTTATATTTTTATTATCGTATATCCAGTGATGAACCCAGACAACTTCAATAGCTTGTACTCAATCAGATGACTTGCTTATTTTATATGATAGTTAAATGATGACTAATTGACTATTGATGATAGATGACTTGCTTATATTATTTTTTATTTCAATTTTAGATTATTTTATTATGTTAACCATTTTTTGTTTCATTGTGCTTTCTTTTTTAATTTTTCTTTATAAATTTGTTTTTTTATTCTTTATCACATTTTTAGCATCCTAGAGTTTAGTTTTTTACTGGTTTTCTTTATGCTGTATTTTCATTATTTGTCACGTTAACCTTATTACTTTACTATAAGTAAAATATAGTGATTGTGAAAAAATTCGATCTCCAGATTTTGACGGAATTATATGTTTTGAGGTCCAAAAAGTCGTTTTCAAAGAAAATGCCAAAAATTTGGAGACTCTAAAATTAGTAGTTTAGGAGAAATCAAAAGTAGTCTAAAGACAGGTTATTGGTAAAAAAGTGACTTTCCCATCATGCATTATTGCTCCCAAACAATACGCATCATCTACACTATGGGGCCCATTTTTGTGTAAAATATCAACTTGATCCATCAAAGATTCTAGACCGTAGACCGTAGCGCGGTAAGAAGCAATGCTAACATACTCACCACCCACCCACGCACCCACACACACACACACACATCAACATCATCGAAAAAGCTTCATAAAACGACTTCTGGGACATCAAAACATGTAATTCCGTTAAAATCTCGAGATCGAATTTTTTCACGATCACTATACTTTACTTATAGTAAAGTAATTCATAAAACAACTTTTGGGAACTGAAAACATGTAATTCCGTCAAAATCTTGAGATCGAATTTTTTCACGATCACTGTACTTTACTATACTGAAGAGGGAAATTCTTGAAAGAAAAAAGGCATTACTAAGTGATATTGTGAACCAGAAGCAAACAAGAATACCTATAAGAATATGGAGAATTAAATCAGGAAGGATTTCATTGAGGTTGTAGTTAGTGGCGGACTGAGTGTAGTTATTGCGTCATGTTCGAGGTCACTATGACTTGCTTATATAGATTGATATTGTCATCTAGCCGTGACATAACGACTGATTTTTTTCAAAGTCATCTCATGTCATCTAGATGTGTGACAGGTTTATGTTGAGTCAGTCAGTGACAAGGGAACACACATAAGAAACAAAGATTGACTCTTTTTAATACCATACAATGAACCTTCTGTATTGTGGAAGTCCTAGAATTAGCCTAACTCAAGTGTATTTAGAGTATGGATCTTTAACGAGTACCTGGGCATTGTAAGACCAGAGGATGACCGTTAAACGGATCGAAATATCCTAGTATCTGTTTTTGATTCAGTTCATTTCTCAGAACCGAATATCTAGTATATGTTTCATTCAGATCATGTTCCTCAAAGTTTTCAAACTATATATATATATGTCAATGATCTAACCACAATAAGAAATGCGAAAAAAGACTAAGATATTTCAACCATAACAAGCGGTCTTCGTCAGAGTCAAAAACTCAACTGAGTCATTTTTCCCATTTCATATTGTGGTTTGATTATATATATATATATATATATATATATATATATATATATATATAATCAAATATATATACGTTTCACGGTAAATCACAAACACAGAAGAAAGGAACAAACATATTATATCCTCATTTAAAACTGCGTTTTGTATTATATAATACAAACCAGACTGGAATACGTAAATTCATAGTGTATCTTTTTTGTTATATATTAGCAACACAATAGATCTAATGTAGTCGTCATATTTGTGCTCAGTGTATTAATGTTTTAGCCCTGAGGAAGACATAAATATCTGTCGAAACGAATTGGCCCTCTTACCAAAGAAT
Organism: Hermatobates lingyangjiaoensis; assembly: GCA_026182355.1. Classification (NCBI taxonomy): domain Eukaryota; kingdom Metazoa; phylum Arthropoda; class Insecta; order Hemiptera; family Hermatobatidae; genus Hermatobates; species Hermatobates lingyangjiaoensis. The sequence continues at coordinate 75,318 of JAPFBL010000738.1, forward strand.
TCTTCAGTTGACTGTCGTCCCTCCGTCAATTCACTTCTTTTCTTGAGGACGACCACCACAACAGTCGAAATATTGAAAAGTGAGTCCTTTGTTACGTTTCTTTCCATCTATCACAGTTTATTTTATGTATGTATTTATATATATACTTCGAATAAAATGAAAGGTCCGTGTGGACAATAAACACTTTAACAAAAAGAAAAGAACACAGAAAGACACTACAGAACTCACTTCGAAATATGTGTTCTTTTCTCTGTGTTAAAGTATATATATATATATATATACCATCATAACGGAAACGGTCCGGCAGAACAGATTACAATTAAAATAAACTGTGACACATAGACAGAAACATATCAAAGACTCATTTTTCAATATTTCTACCGTAATGGCGGTCGTTCTCAGGAGAAGAAGTGAATTGACGGAGGGACGACAGTCAACTGTTGATATATATATGTATATATATATATATATGAATAATAATCAAAATAACACTTGATATAATAGATGGATTAATTTACCACAATGAAATATTGTTTTTTTAGTTCACTTGCTCTCTGAAGATGTATTAACGAAAGGCCTTAGAGCATTGTTTTTAAAAAATTGTTTTCATTGTGGTAAATTAATCCATATATATATATATATATATATATATATATGACAAACGAAATGCGGTCCGGTAGGACAGATTACACTTAAAATGAACTGTGAAACATTGAAAGAAACATAACAAACACACACTTTTCAATATTGAGTCATTGTTATGTTTATTTTAAAAATAAAATACGAGTATACACAGTTTATTTTAAGTTGACGTATATATATATATATATATATATATATATATATATATATGCAGAAACATCTGGTGAGGGTTTGAGAAGAGTGGGAGGGAAGAGTGGTATTTTAAAAGGGTGTAAAGTGCAGGAAAGGACAAATGTCGAGAGAGAGAGAGAGAGAGAGAGAGAGAGATGTTTGGGGAAACAAAGGAGTACAGTAAGAAAAATTAAAAAAAACTATACGCTAGGGAATACTTTGTACTACTTGCGAATAGCACATTTAAATTTTATCGTAAAAGGCGTATATATGATTTGAATCCTGCTAATATATCTAACCGTAAAACAATACTTGTCTTTATATTCATGTCTATTTGGTTTGTTTAGATTTTCTATATATATATACAGCAAATATATAAGTATAAATAATGAATAATTTCTGAATACACAATATTTCTATGTTATGTAAACTGAAAATTTTCTTGAAATGAATGTAAACATTTTGACTTATAGTGCATAAATTGTGAGCTGTATATTGAGCATACTGTTTGACAGATCAAAATGAAATTATACCTAAAAATAGAACATTATTTAGGTCATAAGATGAAATAATGTTTTTTTAAAAAAATATATTAACACAAGAAGCGTTATAGTATATTTTATGTTTTAAAAAAAATTTTTTTTTTCGCTAAACCGCATACTATAAAAAAATGAGTCAAAAATCTAAACCTAAAATTGGCATTAACAAAAACATTTCATATGATTCCGATTACGGTAGAGGCAGTATACTAATAAAAACTGTTAAATCATCTTGGAATAATGTATGACTTGCAATAATTGTCGGAGTTGTTTACATTTGTGAGGGACGGACTGACACGGCGTCTTTTATAACAGTATACTCGTAGATTCCTGTACAATCACATAACTTACGAGTATTATAAATACTTAATATTAGATAAACTATCTAATTATATTAGATTAAATTATACTATATTAAAGTATCTTATATTATATTAGATAATATAAGATAAACGTAAGTTTATCTTACGTTTATTTTAATATTATAAAGTAAAAGTTAACAGTTTAATACTTTCAATTTTTATGTTATATTTCTAAAATTATATACACTTATACTATATAAAGTCATACAGTTTATAAATTATACTGTATACATTCAATTGCTAAGCAACATATTTAATAAGTTTGTTTGTTTTTTTTTATTGTTTAAACTGATCCCCTAGAGAGTGATAACGTCAGCTCTTTACCGGCTTTTTGTTTAATCGGCGTTCATATAGATTCTACATTCGGAGTCTTAGATTTTGCCTACCTAAAGTGAATTTTGAGTAGGGATCTTCAAAGCTAAGGGACTGACGGCTTAACCTCTTAGGTACAATACGTTACTCTATTGTACGTCTTTAGGTACGTCCTCGATACTGACGATGGTCTATGTACCGTTTTGCGGAGTAACTGTCAGAATTCGTGCTTAGCATTGCATTGCTTGAGGTGCCCTCGGGCACTTCCATGTTCAATGGAGGTGGCTAAAGGGTAACTTGTCAACAAGGCGGCCTGGCTTGACCAAGCGGTTATGGCACAAAATGCCGAGGAACGCGAAGATCAAAACAGGCTTGATCTCCGAGGGACGACGTACTCAGATTTATTCACTTCCCGCGTGAATAAATCATTTATTTCTATTGATTTCCTGTTTCCTTAGTGGTTTAGACTTCATATATATATATATATATATATATATAAACAGATTTCACATAAACACGTGAAACAACAATCAATGATCAAACCACAATAAGAAATGGGAAAACAAGACTAAGATCTTTCAACCGTAACAAGCGGATCTTCGTCAGAGTCAAAAACCCAACTGACCAGTTGGGTTTTTGACTCTGACGAAGACCGCTTGTTACGGTTGAAAGATCTTAGTCTTGTTTTCCCATTTCTTATTGTGGTTTGATCATTGATATATATATACATATATATATATATATGATGTAATTTTTTTGAGGTTTGAGGTCCAATGATTTTAAACTAGTCCTTTTGCCGACGTTTCGACACATATTTATGTCATCGTCAGAGGTACAACATGATTGTTTTACAATTAGCACTACTATTACTACTATTTGGTAATTTATTACATTTTAATGTGTACAGTAACATTATGTAAAATTATGTAATATATGTAAAATGTAATAAATTACCAAATAGTAGTAATAGTAGTGCTAATTGTAAAACAATCATGTTGTAGCCCTGAAGATGACATAAATATATGTCGAAACGTCAGCAAAAGGACTAGTTTAAAATCATTGGACCTCAAACCTCAAAAAAATTACATCATATAAATATTGGGTCAAGAAAACAAATCATGATGTATATATATATATATATATATATATATATAACAAATTGTATTTATCAGGAACTGGTCGGTTTTCCAGGTTCAAATCGAACTTTCAAAGCCAACGTCTTCATTTAACAATCGTATTTGGAACTTAAGCATTAAACATAGGTATGAAACTCCGAATGTATACATAACAAACTATTACATTAAAGATTTAAAATAAATAACTTTAGGAATATAAACTTGAACACAAATGTCAGCTTAAATACGAATGTTCTAAGGTAATATTATAAATACACATTCCTTTCATTAATGTTATTTTATGTTGGGTAAAATGAATGGAATATTTAGTTTTAAATATCCTTGATTGTTATATACCTTGTATTTATGTAATAAAATAAATGATTTTGTTTACTTTGAAAAAATTTTTTTTTGTCTTATCAAATATACTTATTCATGTTAAGAATACTATATCAAAAGTTGTATCACAGACACTCACCCTTAGTCAATGCCTGAGGAAGAACACTATGTGTTCGAAACGCGTTGTTTATACGATTAAATTTTTATATGTGGAGACCATTTCATTAGCTTTTTACCCTACTATATCAAAAACCTTAGGGTCATATAATAATCTTTGTTTTCATGGCTTAATAACAACAAGAAACAGCAATAAGTTATTCATTATAAGGCGGTCTGGCTTGACTGAGTGGTTATGGCACAAAAATGCCGAAGAACGCGAAGATCAAAACAAGCTTGATCTCCGAGGGACGATGTCGTACTCAGATTTATTCAATTCCTGCGTGAATAAATCGAGGGCCAAGTGGGGATCGAACTTTCTTTATACACTTTGTGTATAAACAAAATTTCTTTAAACTTTGTGACACAAGGAGGTCATAGGTCGTCTATTTTTATATATTTTATATAAGACAAGGTTATGTTTTGAAACACAGATTCAATATTTTGATATCACATTAGTAAATCATGACTTACCTAGTATACAGGATTAGGAGTATATTCGGCAGCTTTCCATCATTGTCCATGCTCAAGTAGAACTGAGTAGAGAGTCCCTTGTGTCATGGCTTTAACTGCAAAAAAACAAATTGCGTCTATATCAATAGTGTTTAAAAATATTTAAATAATTTTAAAAAATCAAACTGTAAATGCAAATTTTTCATACAACAGAAGTTAGTAAACATCATATTATTATATAAATCATTCATTCCACGTGAATTGCTATTCTAGCTCCCCCACCGGTTTCGTGCTACATTCATGTACAGTATATATCCGATATACTGCCGTTATGCTTATTCAAGTAGGACTGATTAACCATTTTAGTCATTCTATAAAAAATATTACGATTAACTATTTTAGTAGTTCCTTGAAAGATCTTATGATTAACTATTTCAGGCATACAGTAAAATATCTTATGATTATTCACAAAATCTTATGATTAACTATTTCAGTCATACAGTGAAATATCTTATGATTATTCATAAAATCTTATGATCAACTATCTCGGTGGATCCGAGAAAATTCCTATGTTTAACTATTTCGATCGTTCTATAAAAATCTTATGATTAACTATTTCAATCGTTCTATAAAAATCTTACGATTAGCTATTTCAATCGTTCTATAAAAATCTTACGATTAGCTATTTCAATCGTTCTATAAAAATCTTATGATTAACTATTTCAATCGTTCTATAAAAATCTTATGATTAACTATTTCAATCGTTCTATAAAAATCTTACGATTAGCTATTTCAATCGTTGTATAAAAATCTTATGATTAGCTATTTCAATCGTTCTATAAAAATCTTACGATTAGCTATTTCAATCGTTCTATAAAAATCTTACGATTAGCTATTTCAATCGTTCTATAAAAATCTTATGATTAACTATTTCAATCGTTCTATAAAAATCTTATGATTAGCTATTTCAATCGTTCTATAAAAATCTTACGATTAGCTATTTCAATCGTTCTATAAAAATCTTATGATTAACTATTTCAATCGTTCTATAAAAATCTTACGATTAGCTATTTCAATCGTTCTATAAAAATCTTACGATTAGCTATTTCAATCGTTCTATAAAAATCTTACGATTAACTATTTCAATCGTTCTATAAAAATCTTACGATTAGCTATTTCAATCGTTCTATAAAAATCTTATGATTAGCTATTTCAATCGTTCTATAAAAATCTTACGATTAGCTATTTCAATCGTTCTATAAAAATCTTATGATTAACTATTTCAATCGTTCTATAAAAATCTTACGATTAGCTATTTCAATCGTTCTATAAAAATCTTACGATTAGCTATTTCAATCGTTCTATAAAAATCTTATGATTAACTATTTCAATCGTTCTATAAAAATCTTATGATTAGCTATTTCAATCGTTCTATAAAAATCTTACGATTAGCTATTTCAATCGTTGTATAAAAATCTTATGATTAACTATTTCAATCGTTCTATAAAAATCTTACGATTAGCTATTTCAATCGTTGTATAAAAATCTTATGATTAACTATTTCAATCGTTCTATAAAAATCTTACGATTAGCTATTTCAATCGTTCTATAAAAATCTTACGATTAGCTATTTCAATCGTTCTATAAAAATCTTACGATTAGCTATTTCAATCGTTCTATAAAAATCTTATGATTAACTATTTCAATCGTTCTATAAAAATCTTATGATTAACTATTTCAATCGTTCTATAAAAATCTTACGATTAGCTATTTCAATCGTTCTATAAAAATCTTATGATTAACTATTTCAATCGTTCTATAAAAATCTTATGATTAACTATTTCAATCGTTCTATAAAAATCTTACGATTAGCTATTTCAATCGTTGTATAAAAATCTTATGATTAACTATTTCAATCGTTCTATAAAAATCTTACGATTAGCTATTTCAATCGTTGTATAAAAATCTTATGATTAACTATTTCAATCGTTCTATAAAAATCTTACGATTAGCTATTTCAATCGTTCTATAAAAATCTTATGATTAACTATTTCAATCGTTCTATAAAAATCTTATGATTAACTATTTCAATCGTTCTATAAAAATCTTACGATTAGCTATTTCAATCGTTGTATAAAAATCTTATGATTAACTATTTCAATCGTTCTATAAAAATCTTACGATTAGCTATTTCAATCGTTCTATAAAAATCTTACGATTAGCTATTTCAATCGTTCTATAAAAATCTTACGATTAGCTATTTCAATCGTTCTATAAAAATCTTATGATTAACTATTTCAATCGTTCTATAAAAATCTTATGATTAACTATTTCAATCGTTCTATAAAAATCTTACGATTAGCTATTTCAATCGTTCTATAAAAATCTTATGATTAACTATTTCAATCGTTCTATAAAAATCTTATGGTTAACTATTTCAATCGTTGTATAAAAATCTTATGGTTAACTATTTCAATCGTTCTATAAAAATCTTATGGTTAACTATTTCAATCGTTCTATAAAAATCTTACGATTAGCTATTTCAATCGTTCTATAAAAATCTTATGATTAACTATTTCAATCGTTCTATAAAAATCTTATGATTAACTATTTCAATCGTTCTATAAAAATCTTACGATTAGCTATTTCAATCGTTCTATAAAAATCTTACGATTAGCTATTTCAATCGTTCTATAAAAATCTTATGATTAACTATTTCAATCGTTGTATAAAAATCTTATGATTAACTATTTCAATCGTTGTATAAAAATCTTATGATTAGCTATTTCAATCGTTCTATAAAAATCTTATGATTAACTATTTCAATCGTTCTATAAAAATCTTATGATTAACTATTTCAATCGTTCTATAAAAATCTTACGATTAGCTATTTCAATCGTTCTATAAAAATCTTATGATTAACTATTTCAATCGTTCTATAAAAATCTTACGATTAGCTATTTCAATCGTTGTATAAAAATCTTATGATTAACTATTTCAATCGTTCTATAAAAATCTTACGATTAGCTATTTCAATCGTTCTATAAAAATCTTACGATTAGCTATTTCAATCGTTCTATAAAAATCTTATGATTAGCTATTTCAATCGTTCTATAAAAATCTTACGATTAGCTATTTCAATCGTTCTATAAAAATCTTATGATTAGCTATTTCAATCGTTCTATAAAAATCTTATGATTAACTATTTCAATCGTTCTATAAAAATCTTACGATTAGCTATTTCAATCGTTGTATAAAAATCTTACGATTAGCTATTTCAATCGTTCTATAAAAATCTTATGATTAACTATTTCAATCGTTCTATAAAAATCTTACGATTAGCTATTTCAATCGTTCTATAAAAATCTTATGATTAGCTATTTCAATCGTTCTATAAAAATCTTATGATTAACTATTTCAATCGTTCTATAAAAATCTTACGATTAGCTATTTCAATCGTTGTATAAAAATCTTACGATTAGCTATTTCAATCGTTCTATAAAAATCTTATGATTAACTATTTCAATCGTTGTATAAAAATCTTACGATTAGCTATTTCAATCGTTGTATAAAAATCTTATGATTAACTATTTCAATCGTTCTATAAAAATCTTATGATTAGCTATTTCAATCGTTCTATAAAAATCTTATGATTAACTATTTCAATCGTTCTATAAAAATCTTACGATTAGCTATTTCAATCGTTCTATAAAAATCTTATGATTAGCTATTTCAATCGTTCTATAAAAATCTTATGATTAGCTATTTCAATCGTTCTATAAAAATCTTACGATTAGCTATTTCAATCGTTCTATAAAAATCTTATGATTAGCTATTTCAATCGTTCTATAAAAATCTTATGATTAACTATTTCAATCGTTCTATAAAAATCTTATGATTAACTATTTCAATCGTTCTATAAAAATCTTATGATTAGCTATTTCAATCGTTCTATAAAAATCTTACGATTAGCTATTTCAATCGTTCTATAAAAATCTTACGATTAGCTATTTCAATCGTTCTATAAAAATCTTATGATTAACTATTTCAATCGTTCTATAAAAATCTTATGATTAGCTATTTCAATCGTTCTATAAAAATCTTACGATTAGCTATTTCAATCGTTCTATAAAAATCTTATGATTAGCTATTTCAATCGTTCTATAAAAATCTTATGATTAACTATTTCAATCGTTCTATAAAAATCTTATGGTTAACTATTTCAATCGTTCTATAAAAATCTTACGATTAGCTATTTCAATCGTTCTATAAAAATCTTACGATTAGCTATTTCAATCGTTCTATAAAAATCTTATGATTAACTATTTCAATCGTTGTATAAAAATCTTATGGTTAACTATTTCAATCGTTGTATAAAAATCTTATGGTTAACTATTTCAATCGTTCTATAAAAATCTTATGGTTAACTATTTCAATCGTTCTATAAAAATCTTATGATTAACTATTTCAATCGTTCTATAAAAATCTTATGATTAACTATTTCAATCGTTGTATAAAAATCTTATGATTAACTATTTCAATCGTTGTATAAAAATCTTATGATTAACTATTTCAATCGTTCTATAAAAATCTTATGGTTACTATTTCAATCGTTCTATAAAAATCTTATGATTACTATTTCAATCGTTTATAAAAATCTTATGGTTAACTATTTCAATCGTTGTATAAAAATCTTATGATTAACTATTTCAATCGTTGTATAAAAATCTTATGGTTAACTATTTCAATCGTTGTATAAAAATCTTATGGTTAACTATTTCAATCGTTCTATAAAAATCTTATGGTTAACTATTTCAATCGTTCTATAAAAATCTTATGATTAACTATTTCAATCGTTCTATAAAAATCTTATGATTAGCTATTTCAATCGTTCTATAAAAATCTTATGATTAGCTATTTCAATCGTTGTATAAAAATCTTATGGTTAACTATTTCAATCGTTCTATAAAAATCTTATGGTTAACTATTTCAATCGTTCTATAAAAATCTTATGGTTAACTATTTCAATCGTTCTATAAAAATCTTATGATTAACTATTTCAATCGTTCTATAAAAATCTTATGATTAACTATTTCAATCGTTGTATAAAAATCTTATGGTTAACTATTTCAATCGTTGTATAAAAATCTTATGGTTAACTATTTCAATCGTTCTATAAAAATCTTATGGTTAACTATTTCAATCGTTCTATAAAAATCTTATGATTAACTATTTCAATCGTTGTATAAAAATCTTATGGTTAACTATTTCAATCGTTGTATAAAAATCTTATGGTTAACTATTTCAATCGTTGTATAAAAATCTTATGGTTAACTATTTCAATCGTTCTATAAAAATCTTATGGTTAACTATTTCAATCGTTCTATAAAAATCTTATGATTAACTATTTCAATCGTTCTATAAAAATCTTATGATTAACTATTTCAATCGTTGTATAAAAATCTTATGATTAACTATTTCAATCGTTGTATAAAAATCTTATGGTTAACTATTTCAATCGTTCTATAAAAATCTTATGATTAGCTATTTCAATCGTTCTATAAAAATCTTATGATTAGCTATTTCAATCGTTCTATAAAAATCTTATGATTAACTATTTCAATCGTTGTATAAAAATTATGTTACTATTTCAATCGTTTATAAAAATCTTATATACTATTTCAATCGTTGTATAAAAATCTTATGTTAACTATTTCAATCGTATAAATCTTATGTTAACTATTTCAATCGTTCTATAAAAATCTTATGGTTAACTATTTCAATCGTTCTATAAAAATCTTATGGTTAACTATTTCAATCGTTCTATAAAAATCTTATGATTAACTATTTCAATCGTTCTATAAAAATCTTATGATTAGCTATTTCAATCGTTGTATAAAAATCTTATGATTAACTATTTCAATCGTTGTATAAAAATCTTATGGTTAGCTATTTCAATCGTTCTATAAAAATCTTATGATTAGCTATTTCAATCGTTGTATAAAAATCTTATGGTTAACTATTTCAATCGTTCTATAAAAATCTTATGATTAACTATTTCAATCGTTGTATAAAAATCTTATGGTTAACTATTTCAATCGTTGTATAAAAATCTTATGGTTAACTATTTCAATCGTTCTATAAAAATCTTATGGTTAACTATTTCAATCGTTCTATAAAAATCTTATGGTTAACTATTTCAATCGTTCTATAAAAATCTTATGATTAACTATTTCAATCGTTGTATAAAAATCTTATGGTTAACTATTTCAATCGTTCTATAAAAATCTTATGATTAACTATTTCAATCGTTGTATAAAAATCTTATGGTTAGCTATTTCAATCGTTCTATAAAAATCTTATGATTAACTATTTCAATCGTTCTATAAAAATCTTATGATTAACTATTTCAATCGTTCTATAAAAATCTTATGATTAACTATTTCAATCGTTCTATAAAAATCTTATGATTAACTATTTCAATCGTTCTATAAAAATCTTATGATTAACTATTTCAATCGTTCTATAAAAATCTTATGATTAACTATTTCAATCGTTCTATAAAAATCTTATGATTAGCTATTTCAATCGTTCTATAAAAATCTTATGATTAACTATTTCAATCGTTCTATAAAAATCTTATGATTAGCTATTTCAATCGTTCTATAAAAATCTTATGATTAGCTATTTCAATCGTTCTATAAAAATCTTATGATTAACTATTTCAATCGTTCTATAAAAATCTTACGATTAGCTATTTCAATCGTTCTATAAAAATCTTATGATTAACTATTTCAATCGTTCTATAAAAATCTTATCGATTAGCTATTTCAATCGTTCTATAAAAATCTTATGATTAACTATTTCAATCGTTCTATAAAAATCTTATGATTAGCTATTTCAATCGTTCTATAAAAATCTTATGATTAGCTATTTCAATCGTTCTATAAAAATCTTATGATTAGCTATTTCAATCGTTCTATAAAAATCTTATGATTAACTATTTCAATCGTTCTATAAAAATCTTACGATTAGCTATTTCAATCGTTCTATAAAAATCTTATGATTAGCTATTTCAATCGTTCTATAAAAATCTTACTGATTACTATTTCAATCGTTCTATAAAAATCTTATGATTAGCTATTTCAATCGTTCTATAAAAATCTTATGGTTAACTATTTCAATCGTTCTATAAAAATCTTATGATTAACTATTTCAATCGTTGTATAAAAATCTTATGATTAACTATTTCAATCGTTCTATAAAAATCTTATGATTAGCTATTTCAATCGTTCTATAAAAATCTTATGATTAACTATTTCAATCGTTCTATAAAAATCTTACGATTAGCTATTTCAATCGTTCTATAAAAATCTTATGATTAGCTATTTCAATCGTTCTATAAAAATCTTACGATTAGCTATTTCAATCGTTCTATAAAAATCTTATGATTAGCTATTTCAATCGTTCTATAAAAATCTTATGATTAACTATTTCAATCGTTCTATAAAAATCTTATGATTAGCTATTTCAATCGTTCTATAAAAATCTTATGATTAACTATTTCAATCGTTCTATAAAAATCTTATGATTAACTATTTCAATCGTTGTATAAAAATCTTATGGTTAACTATTTCAATCGTTCTATAAAAATCTTATGATTAACTATTTCAGTAATTCATGAGAATTCTTATGTTTAACTATAGTAGTCGTTCGTGAAGATTCTAATAATTGAATAGTTCAGTCGTCAGAGGACCAGAGTAGTCCAGTGGCTTGTGCGCTCGTCTCAGGACTGGTAGATACAGGGTTCAATACTCATTCTCACTCTCGATTTATTCAGATAGAAGGTGAATAAATTTAACATCGTGAGTTCTTTGCCTATACTATGACAAATACTCGTTAAAGATCCCCAGTAAAAATTCTTATGTTCAAGTACTTCAGTCATACAGTAAGTTATCTTATGATTATTCATAAAATCTTATGATTAACTATTTCAGTAATTCATGAGAATTCTTATGTTTAACTATATTAGTTGTTCGTGAAGATTCTTATAATTGAATAGTTCAGTCGTCAGAGGACCAGAGTAGCCCAGTGGCTTTGGTGGTCGCCTTTGGACTGGTAGATACGGGGTTCAATACTCACTCTGGCTCTCGATTTATTCAGATAGGAGGTGAATCAATTTAACGCCGTTTTTCCTTCGCCTATACCAGGGGTTCTCAACCTTTGTTTGCTTGTGGACCCCCTAAAAGCTACTTGTGGACCCCCACTCCCCCCGGATACTTAAAAAACATAATTATACAAAGTTATAAATAAATATTTGTTTTTTAGGTAAATGAAAATCGTTAATTATGAAATAATTTCATTACATCTATAACGCATGCCGAAATACAAAAATGTTTTTAAAACAATAACAAAATATTTCTTTATTAACATTTTATAAAGATCCCTGAAATAAATTGTAACAGAATCAATTTTGAATGTACCATAAAGAGAAGTGCAATAGAAAATTTTAAAACATTGGAACATTTTAACAAACTGACGAGGATATTAGGCTTTATATTTTAATTATGTGTGAATATTGTACGACCAAAGCTTACTACGCTTTGATTTATTTTTTGTTTGCTGATAAATTCATTTAAACTTGACATAGAGCTCTAACCACGTGCCATGGACCTTCAGAATACTACTTTTCTCATGGACCCCCAGTAATCCTCTGTGGACCCCTGGGGGTCCATGTGGACCACGTTGAGAACCACAGGCCTATATTAAGACAAATACTCATTAAAGATTCCCTACACTAAATAAAATTGAGTTAGGTATAATTTAAGACTTACAATATAGAATCAATGTTCATATTGTGTGGTTTCATAAAGGACCCCAATGTTCAACCTATGTGTGTTCCTCCCCCCCCCCCCCCCCCCCCTTGTGAGACTTCCACTGGAACCTAATCTAAACTTAGATTAAGTGGTCTAGTGCAAATTAAGTCAACAGATCTGAAGATTTTTAAAACTGATGTAATTATACGGACTTGTTTGACTGAAGTCTGCTCCAAAGGACTTAAAGAAAGCTCTTATCAAAGAACTTATAGGAAGGAGTCTTTCCTAATCCCCGCACGCGCTGTCACAGTACTCCCGTATCAAGTGTCACTGCTTCACCTTGAGGTTTCATAAAGGTCAGCCTTCTATAATTTAAGCCTATTCTTTTTCCCCATTATTAAATCATTTATTTTTTATTATAATTTACAATTCTCAAGTAATTTCACTTAATGCCGGTATGTAATATACAAGCATATTTCCAGTATACAATGTGATCTATGTTAAAATTTAAATATAATATGGGATACAGCTGTATATTTCTATTAAACAATGTGATCTATAAAAACATTTGTTTCCTATGCAAATATAGTATGCGATCAGCACGTATTTTCTGGTATACAATGTGAAAAATATATAAACATTTGTTTCCTATGTAAATATAGTATTGTATATACATGTATATTTTTGGTATGCCCAGTGATCTATAAAACATTTGTTTACTTGTAAATATAGTATGGGATATAGATGTATATTTCTAGTATACAATGTGATCTATGTAAAAATGTAAATATAGTATGGGATATAGATGTATATTTCTAGTATACAATGTGATCTATGTAAAAATGTAAATATAGTATGGGATATAGATGTATATTTCTAGTATACAATGTGATCTATGAAAAAATGTAAATATAGTATGGGATATAGATGTATATTTCTAGTATACAATGTGATCTATGTAAAAATGTAAATATAGTATGGGATATAGATGTATATTTCTAGTATACAATGTGATCTATGTAAAAATGTAAATATAGTATGGGATATAGATGTATATTTCTAGTATACAATGTGATCTATGTAAAAATGTAAATATAGTATGGGATATAGATGTATATTTCTAGTATACAATGTGATCTATACAAAATTTGTAGTATGGGATATGCTTGTATATTTCTGGTATGCCCTGTAATCTATATAAATATATGTTTCCTATGTAAAAATGCAATGGGATGGATATACATGTATATTTCTGGTTTCTAATGTAATCTTTGTAAACATGTTTGCTTGTAAATATAGTATGGGGATATATATGTATTTTTCTGGTATGCCCTGTGATCTATAAAACATTTGTTTACTTGTAAATATAGTATGGGATATATATGTATATTTCTAGTATACAATGTGGTCTATAAAAATATTTGTTTTCTTGTAAATATAGTATGGGATATAGAAGTATATTTCTGGTATGCCATGTGATCTATAAAAATATTTGTTTGCTTGTAAATATAGTATGGGATATAGAAGTATATTTCTGGTATGTCATGTGATCTACATAAACATTTGTGTCCTATGTCCATAAATCTGTATATATAAAATACAAAGTTTGTCTTTCTGTCCGCGAATGGCGCGCGTGGCGGTTCCTGAATCGGTTCAGGAAGTTATGAAGTAGAGACGAACAGAAGAAATAAAATTAAAATTAAAATTAAGAAAGCAGTTCTGGTTGATTGATGGAAAAATAAACAACAAGAAGATAAATTAAATATGAAAAGGAATACAGTGAAAAATACCTAAAAGCAAGATAAGAGAGTTGGTAAGGCGATGAGAAACACTTGAAAATACAAGGATATGATCAATTAAAAAATAAATGTACAAAAATTAAAATAAATAAATAAATAAATTAGAAAATATAATAATAATAATAATAATAATAATAATAACTAAAAATAATAAATAATAAAATAAACAATTAAAAATATTTTTTTGTCCGGTTGAGATTGTTGTTCCTTTAAATAATGTAAATTTTATTTTCTTAGTTAAAAAATTCTTACTTCTCCCTATGAAAAAGGTTTTAAAATAAAACCGAAACATCGGCAATGAGAGCTTGATTTTTGAACCTAAAAAATTTGACCGAATACCGATTAGATAACACACCTATTCTATCAAACGGTCGATATATTATTGAATCTGTATATATATATATATATATATATATATAAACTAGAATTTAAAAAGAACACATAGAAAGGAAATCACTGAACTCACTACTATATTTCGATGTCCTCGTCTTCAGGAAAAGAAGTGAATCGCTCCAAAGGCTGATAACGACTCATATATATATACACACACACACATATATATATATATATATATATATATATATATATATATATAAGCTCAGTTAGCTTCAGCTACTCAAAGGGACTACTTCTACCCGATGACGACGACTGTCGAAATATCGTTGTGAGTCTTTTGTGTGTGTCTTTATTTGTGTTTTCTCTTTCCTGTGTGAACTATATACACACATATATATATATATATACCATGATAAACGACAAACGGTCCGGCAGGACAAATAACAAGTAAAATAGGCAGTGACACATAAACAGAAACACAACAAAGACTCACTTTTCAATATTTCGACCGTAATGGCAGTCGTCCTCAGGAGAAGAAGTGACAGTCAACTAAAGAACTCACACTTTAATATATATATATTTAATTAATTAATTTAATTAATATATATATATATATATATATATATATATATATATAATATATATATATATAAACACAAAGTTTGTCTGTCTGACCGCTATAGAAATAAAACTGCAGACATTTAGACACAAAGAATATATGGGTCTTATATAATTTTTTTTTCGGGGAACTAACTACGGTATTTTGATTTTGATCAGAGTCATTTTTTTTTAATCTACCACCTGTAACCAAAACGCTAGGGTATAATCTACCACCCGGGCAACGCCGGGTAAATCAGCTTTAATTTTATAAAAAAAAATGTATATATTATTTACGAGTTGTATTAATATAGATTCTCGATCAGTGATTCTTCAAAATACTAATTCAGTTATAGAGGATTATGGCTAAATTAATAAAATCTTATTTCAAGCCGACGTTTCGCCGAAAGTTTTTCAAGTATTATTCACATCACTTCTTTTTTTGCACCAAATATTGTGAAAAGAAAACTAAATTAATATGTCTTCCAACGAGAGACGTGGTCAGGTACTTAGGGCTCTTTATTGACAAAAGACTAACTTGGAATCCTCATACCCGACTAAAAAGACTTGACTTAAAACGACGATTCTTACTACTGTACAGACTTCTAGGGAAACACTCAAAATTGACGCTACATAACAAAGTACTACTATACAAAACATTACTGCGACCGACCTGGACTTACGGACTTGAACTATGGGGTTGTGCAAAACCATCCAATATTCATAGAATACAATCATTACAACCTAAAATCCTCCGCACTATCACAAATGCTCCGTATTACGTCAAAAACTACACCCTTCATAAAGACCTAAAAATTCCATTCATCCAAAACTTAGCCTCTGATCGTTATAGGTCATTTCACAACAACCTTTCCTCTCACCCAAATCCATTTGTGCGAATCCTTGCTTCCTCCTCACCTTCCCAGAATCCCCCCAAGACGACTCAAGAGAAAATGGCCCAGGGATCTACTATTACAATAATATACTTTAAAAAAAAAAAACTCAAAGTGAGAAGTTGAACCAGTAATTCTAATTTTATAACCTGTATCGATATATTTAATTGATATAAGGGAACAGGTGAATAACAAACTCTCTGATTTAGAGGTTACTAGAATCAAGAAAAAAAAAACAAAAACTATTGACACAATGTTATATAGGTCAGGGGTGAAGGGTAAGAGGACAGTGAGATATAAGATGTGAGAGTGAGCAGAAGAAGAGAGAGAGAGCGTGATATGAGTATAGAGAGGGAGAAGTGTATGAGAGGGATGCAGAGGGAGTGAGAGGAAGAGAGGAGATGGGAATCAAAGATGGAGGCAAGCTTAGAGGTTTAACACTCAAAGGTTAAAGGAGGTGAGCTTAGATCAAACATACGACTAGAAAATTAAAACATACGACTAGATCAAACATACGACTAGATCAAACATACGACTAGAAAATTAAAGCATACGACTAGATCAAACATACGACTAGAAAATTAAAGCATACGACTAGATCAAACATACGACTAGAAAATTAAAGCATACGACTAGATCAAACATACGACTAGAAAATTAAAGCATACGACTAGATCAAACATACGACTAGAAAATTAAAACATACGACTAGAAAATTAAAACATACGACTAGATCAAACATACGACTAGAAAATTAAAGCATACGACTAGATCAAACATACGACTAGAAAATTAAAACATACGACTAGAAAATTAAAACATACGACTAGATCAAACATACGACTAGATCAAACATACGACTAGAAAATTAAAGCATACGACTAGATCAAACATACGACTAGAAAATTAAAGCATACGACTAGATCAAAAATACGACTAGAAAATTAACATTATTATTTCTTTTAAAAAAATTTCATTGTTTATACTTATCTAGTATTTATTTTATTAACTAAATAATTAATTATCTTACATTATTTTAAATCCATTTGAAGAATTTGTTAATCACCAAACAACGAGTTGAAGACGTCCAAATTTACTTCGAATAAATAAATTTTAGACACCTTTTGCAGAATGTTACAAATCATAATTAATAGAAGTTAATTTCTAATTAGTGAGTAGTTAAAAAACAGTATAAAATACGTAGAGGAGATAACTAGGTCATTGTAATTGCTTTAGTAAAATAACTTAAAAGAACTGGTCTAGGAAATTTAATTATATATTGGTTAATATCATTGTATTCAATGTTATTTAGGTATTCCAAAGAAATTATTTTAGATTAACTTTATAAATTCGAACACTGAAACTAAAAATGGACATGAACTAACACTTTGTTTGATATTAATGGATTAAAAAGAAGTAAAATAACTTCTATTTAACTTTTAATACAGGTATACAATATAGAATATTGTATACAATACATGTGAAAGTATGTATAAAGGAAATGATATCATAGAACATGATTTATCTACAAATAGATATACCTTAGCATGATGAGACGTAATTTTGCTGTGTTCTGTCTGGTGAAGCACGAAGGCGACTGACTGACTGACGTGTTCAGACATGAATCCAACAATAGGGTCCAAAAGTTCGCTTACATTCGTTCTGCTGGGAAATCCACCCCCACTATACCTCAACAAGTGCGTCTTAATTTATTATGAGACCAAATAAATGTTTCATACTATTTCAACCAGTAATTGTACAAAACGATCTTCTGTTTTATTCAAAAAAACAAATGATATTTATGAGTTTTTCTTTCTTGCACTTTAAAGTAAGAGTAAAGTAAGCAAAGTAAAGTCAGAAGTTTAGTGCAAGTATTTGCTTCTTTTTATTCTAAGTTTATATAAATTGAAGACGGCATTGACCTAATATAAATAACGTATTTTTACAACAATAACAAATCAAATCAAATTAAAGGCTCAGCCTAACTTTTAAGAGAAAAAAGAAAAATGTACCTGCTTTCTAATAAGAAACAGATGTACCCTATACCCCCACCCATGTCCATTCCATTACCAGTCAGTCTTATTCAGAGGCACTCATCCTTAGGTTCGTACTTTCCGCCTTATTTTATTTTATATTAATTGTTGTACTTATTTACTTTGTACTATAGATAACTCTCTGGTGTCATTGTATTTTTTTGTTAATGCCTGAGGAAGAACACTACGTGTTCGAAACGCGTTGTTTATATCATTAAAAATTTTTATATGTGGAGACCATTTCATTAGATTTTTACCCTACAATGAATAACAAATCAATCATAATAATAACCATTTATTGCATTATACAATCTTACACTCTTACGAGTAACTTATTTATGTTTTACAGATTGTTAATGTAAATCGGCTTATGCCGTGGTACTCGGAAACGAGTGAGTTTCGTATTTCGATATTTAGTACGCTACATTTTTTAACGTTGTGCAATCACTTATTATGTGGTATTTACTCATTGTAGGGTAAAAAGTTAATGGAATGGTCTCCACATATAAAAATTTAATGGTATAAACAACACGTTTCAAACACGTAGTGTTCTTCCTCAGGCATTAACTAATTGGGTGGTATTATATTTTTTAGTTAATGCCTGAGGAAGAACACTACGTGTTCGAAACGGGTTTCTAACTGGGATTCCCAGTTAGTTGTACCACTGACACTCTACCCTTAGTTAATGCCTGAAGAAGAACACTACGTGTTCGAAACGCGTTTCTAACTGGGATTCCCAGTTAGTTGTACCACTGACACTCACCCTTAGTTAATGCCTGAAGAAGAACACTACGTGTTTGAAACGCGTTTCTAACTGGGATTCCCAGTTAGTTGGACCACTGACACTCACCCTTAGTTAATGCCTGAAGAAGAACACTACGTGTTTGAAACACGTTTTTAACTGGGATTCTCAGTTAGCTGTACCAATGACACTCACCCTTAGTTAATGCCTGAAGAAGAACACTACGTGTTTGAAACACGTTTCTAACTGGGATTCTCAGTTAGCTGTACCACTGACACTCACCCTTAGTTAATGCCTGAAGAAGAACACTACATGCTCGAAACGCGTTTCTAACTGGGATTCTCAGTTAGTTGTACCACTGACACTCACCTTTAGTTAATGGCTGAAGAAGAACACTACGTGTTCGAAACGCGTTGTTTATACCATTAAATTTTTATATGTGGAGACCATTTAATTAGCTTTTTACCCTACAATGAATTTCTCTCTTTTTTTAGGGGTAACTAAAATAAAAAAAAAAAATTATATTGAACTCAAAATGATATATAAGTCCTTACTATATAGAAAAACATTGTATTCTATGAAATTTCTTGCCAATGTAATATATACTTTTACTGTAAATACAATTTCAGGGGTAACTATCTTATTCAAAGAAATCATTTCTCAAAAAAATTTGGGTTTTTAACTCTGACGAAGACCGCTTGTTATGGTTGAAAGATCTTAGTCTTGTTTTTCCATTTCATGTATATATATATATATATATATATATATATATACCATGGGTCTCCAACCGTCTCTGAACCAGTGCGTTTGGTTTCCCTCTCTTATCTCTCCTGAAGTCGGTTCAAACCGAAAATTAGAGACTGTAAGTGTGTTCTTTTGATTTCTCTAGTTTCTTTTTATAATATATATATATATATATATACCTCTCGCGTGAATAAGTCGAGTCCCAGAATGAGAATGGAACCCCAGACCTACTAGTTTAGAGACGGGTACATTATCACTGCATTGATAAAGGTTGCATTGATAAGACATGTACATTGCAGGCTGTAAGTTCAAAACCTGCAGCTTTGCATATGTAGTTTCTAGATTTCAGAATGGTTGCATTGATAAGAGACGAGTACTGCAGTACTGCGAGCTGTAATTTTGAGCACTTGCAGTTTCACGTCTAGTTAGTTTCTAGACTGCAATACGGTGCATTGATAAGAGATGTGCATTTTTTTTACAAACACCTGCAGTTTCACATATCTAGATAGCTTCTATGTTATAGAAAGATGGTTTGATAAGAGACGTCTATTGAAGGCTGCAAGTTGGAGAGCCTGTAGTTTGACATATCTAAGTAGTTTCTAAATTTTATGAAGGTGCATTGATAAGAAATGTGCAATTGCAGGCTGCAAGTCGAAGCACCTGCAGTTTTACTAGATCCCCAGAGCTGGGCAGGCCGCTGTGTGTTGAAGGAGTGCCGGACGCCAGAGCGAGTGAGAGCGAGAGAGAGCTGTTCTCGGTCAATGGGGGCTTTGTAGCAGCGTGACTCAGCCGCTTTACTGACCTCTGCCATATGCCAAACTCCCCTGTACACCTCTCTTTCAACATAGTATACTCAAATCGTAAACTAAAATCAAATTCAATCGAAACCTATTCCAACCAGTATGACTTTCTAGTTCACGCGGGAGGTTAAAAAAAAAATTTTTTTTTTGTTAATTTTCTAATACTCATTTCACAAATGAACATGGTCATAGAAATGTAAAGTTTAAAATCCAACCTCAAAACGTCGTGGTAAGATTTGTTGCTTTCACTTATTTTAGAGGTGAGCACAGTTAGGGTTCAGTTGATCAATGCTTCATCTGAACTTAGCAATCAATGGATCGACTTAGTGTTGGATGCTCCGTCTGGTTTAGAGCTTCGTCTGAACTTAGCAATCAATGGACCGACTTAGTGTTCGATGCTCTATCTGGTTTAGAGCTTCGTCTGAACTTAGCAATCAATAGACAGACTTAGTGTTGATGCTCCGTCTGGTTTAGAGCTTCGTCTGAACTTAGCAATCAATAGACAGACTTAGTGTTGATGCTCCGTCTGGTTTAGAGCTTCGTCTGAACTTAGCAATCAATAGACAGACTTAGTGTTGGATGCTCCGTCTGGTTTAGAGCTTCGTCTAAACTTAGCAATCAATAGACAGACTCAGTGTTGGATGCTCCGTCTGGTTTAGAGCTTCGTCTAAACTTAGCAATCAATGGACAGACTTAGTGTTGGATGCTCCGTCTGGTTTAGAGCTTCGTCTAAACTTAGCAATCAATAGACAGACTTAGTGTTGGATGCTCCGTCTGGTTTAGAGCTTCGTCTAAACTTAGCAATCAATAGACAGACTTAGTGTTGGATGCTCCGTCTGGTTTAGAGCTTCGTCTAAACTTAGCAATCAATGGACAGACTTAGTGTTGGATGCTCCGTCTGGTTTAGAGCTTCGTCTAAACTTAGCAATCAATAGACAGACTTAGTGTTGGATGCTCCGTCTGGTTTAGAGCTTCGTCTAAACTTAGCAATCAATGGACAGACTTAGTGTTCGATGCTCCGTCTGGTTTAGAGCTTCGTCTGAAGTTAGCAATCAATAGACAGACTTAGTGTTGGATGCTCCATCTGGTTTAGAGCTGCACTAACGTACAAGGCTTGCATCCAGATTGTTCAAAATAAGTGTGTCCGCCTTATAGTCAGGGCTCCTTGGTACGCCCGTAATGTTGTTATTCACCATGATTTGAAAATGGAATCCATAGATAGTTACATCACCCGACTTACTACCAATGAATACAACAAACTACCTACTCATCCAAACCTCCTTGTACAAACTCTAAATCCTGCCACCAACCTTCCTCAACCTCACTGAACAATTACTTCATCCACTGACTATCTGATATATGACTAATGACTAAACTATGACTAATAAGACCATATGACCGCGAATACGACATCATTACTGTACAGACGAACTTAATATCCGACATGAATTACTGACATTCCAAGTTATAGTAGCACAGTAATCAAGCAGTAGAAGGCCTCTGGTATGGAACTGCTAGTTACGACGTGCACTATAGTGCGGGGATATAGTCGTTAGACTTGCGTGTGTATTCGTGAGCTGTGTTACTGGCTCTCTACGACTAGAAACATTTAGTAATCTTTAAACTTGTAATACTCAAGTGCGCCACACATTATATATATATATATATATATAATGTATATATATACACACACACATATATATATATATAGTTCAATATAGAAAAAGGCATAGAGAAATCAAAAGAACACACTTACAGTCTCTAATTTTCGATTTGAACCGTCTTCAGGAGAGATAAGAGAGGGAAACCAAGCGCACTGGTTCAGAGACGGTCTCCAACCGTTATCTCTATTCTGAAGACGGTTAAAACCAAAACTTAGAGACTGTAAGTGTGTTCTTTTGATTTCTCTATGTTTCTTTTTCTATATTGAACTATATTTGTCCGTTTTGGATCGTATTTCCAACGAAAAAGTATGTATATATATATATAGTATATATGATCAAACCACAATAAGAAATGGAAAAACAAGACTAAGATCTTTCAACCGTAAAAAGCGGTCTTCGTCAGAGTCAAAAACTCAACTCAGTTAGGTTTTTGACTCTGACGAAGACCGCTTGTTACGGTTGAAAGATCTTAGCCTTGGTTTCCCATTTCTTATTGTGGTTTGATCATTGATTGTTATTTCACGTGTTTATGTGAAATATTTTTATAATATATATATATAATATATATATAAAGATTTCACATAAACACGTGAAATTACACTCAATGATCAAACCACAATAAGAAAATGGGAAAACAAGACATGTTTCGAATGTGACTAGCAATATTGGTGATCAACTTTATAGTTTTAATGAAGAGACGAGGAAGGAATTCCGGAAACTGAAGAAATCATGTAAGAAACAGATACAATACAAATATGGAGCGTTATTGAACAATATATATATATATATAAGTATAAATGGGCAGCAAATCTTCTTGAAGACAAATGGAATTAAAGTATGCAGCAGCTTCTGCATTAACGACCTTTTTGCTGATGGCCTCGATTTTTCTAACTATCTTCCGGTGATGCTGAGGCAACTTCCATATATGCTGGGCCAGAGACATTGAGAAAACCAATATCAAACAACTTTAATGGATCACAAAAACACTGGGTTCAAACAAGCTTTCGACCACACATTGGTCATCTTCGGGTTACACTACTATTTAATTAATGAATGTTAATATAATTAACTGAAAAGTAATTTTTAAAATTAAACATAACAATTTTAACAAATATAAAACAAACGATACAGCGGGTGAGAGGAAAACAAAGAGCAGGTTCCAGCAGGGTTGCAACAACATACAGCTTTGCCCCTCAATTGCTATCAACCCTACTGGGCTCTAACTCTCTAACAAATTTAAAGCTATTATCGAAAGTAGTGCTACTTGGGATCACATTGAGGTCATAATTTTGAATGTTGAGGTTGGGGTTGACATCTTTGATATAAAGGGCTTCCAGGATAGTTAATCTATCTTTGTCGTTATTATAATGAAGTACCGAAGTTCCATCCACTAACATACCATCACCGGAAGATAGTTAGAAAAATCGAGGCCATCAGCAAAAAGGTCGTTAATGCAGAAGCTGCTGCATACTTTAATTCCATTTGTCTTCAAGAAGATTTGCTGCCCATTTATACTAATATTAAAACTCACGACCATGCAGCACGCCACTCCAGAGAAACTTTAGATTACCGTCGTAAACTTGTCAAACGACAACTTAAAATTAAACAGGAAGAGATCGCTATACAGCGTAAACTTTTAAAAGATATCGAAGATGATTGGGCATCCCTTGTTATTGATAGTGACCTGAAGGCCAATATAGATACCCAAATGAAAATCAGTATTGGGCAATATGAAGATTCTACCTATACTAGAACTAATAGAAAAATCGTAAAACTTAATGGAGGTTCCTTGAAACGGCCCTGTCCTACCCCAGGTTATATTAACCTTACTGAAAAGAACCTTACCCCAGATGAAGAAGAGCTCCTTAACTTTGGTCTTAACTGCCATTACATTTCTAAACCCCCTAAATATAGTAAACGCTTGGAACTTGAAATTCTCTTGGACAACATCATTAAGCTAGGAAAGCAAGGTAAAGTTAAGGTCGACGAATCTATTCGTGAGGAGATAGTTAGAGAATCGAAGATAGAAAGGGGCCATTTCAAAAGTAATTTATTAAAGAAGAGACACAAAGATGCTGCTAGGTCACTTAGACAAGACCAGTCTATTGTTATTAGAAAGGCCGATAAAGCATCATGTTTTGTCATAATGAAAAGAGATGAATATGAATCGAAGATCAATGATTTGCTCAATGATACTACTAAATTTCGCCCTGTCACTAAAAACCCTGTGGATGATTTGAAGAAGAACGTAAACAAGGTAATTAGAAAAATTAATAGTAATAGTAAGAACATTACCCTACCATTACTCAGAGGTGAATATGGACCTGGTTATTGCTATGGCAATATAAAGACGCATAAACCTGGCAACAAATTAAGACCCATCATTAGCCAAATCCCCACTCCTACCTACCAGCTTGCAAAAAGGTTAAATAGTCTCCTCACTCCTTTTGTACCTAAAGCCTATAGTCTTTCCTCTTCTACGGATTTCCTTGACTTATTAAAAGTCTCTAACGCGACTGGCATTATAGCGTCGCTCGATGTTGAAGCTTTGTTTACTAATGTACCAGTGGACAGAACCATACAGTATATATTAGAAGAAGTTTATCCTCAGGACAGCCAACCGAAAATAAGTATGCCGAGAAACTCCCTCAAGTCTCTCCTTGAACTATGTACCAAAGAAGCCCCCTTCATATCACCTCAAGGTAACATGTACAAACAGATTGATGGAGTTGCAATGGGGTCCCCACTAGGGGTCTTGTTTGCTAACTTCTACATGGGATGTGTAGAGAAAGAAGTATTCATGAGGGTAAAAAAGCCTACCATCTACGCGAGATATATCGACGACATCTTTATTTTGGCCAATAGTGACGAGGAGATTGTACAGCTACACTCTCAAATAGAAAAGGTCTCAGGGCTCAAGTTAACAATGGAAAGTAGTGTAGGAGGACAGATGCCGTTTTTAGATGTCCTCATCCAACAAAACCCTAAGCATTTCAACACTAAAGTCTTTAGAAAGCCGTCGAACCCTGGACTTTGCCTGAACGGAAGAAGTGAATGCCCGGAAAAATATAGGAAGTCTACTATCAATGCTTATATAAAAAGGGCATTCACCCACTGCAGTGATTGGACCCTGGTACACCAAGAGATCGAAAACTCAACGCAGGTACTAATTAACAATGGATACTCCAACGCTGAAGTAATGAAGGCAATAAAGTCGTTCCTGGATAAATGGTATACCAATAATGTAGAGCCTCCAGCCCCTGGTGAGTCACTTACCCTCTACTACCGTGCATATATGCACAATGAATACAAACAAGATGAAAGAGCCCTCCACAAGTTAATAAAGGATAACGTAAAGCCAACCAATGAAATAGATAGATTACAGTTAAGAATATATTATAAGAATAAGAAGACCAGTGACCTTGTGCTTTCAAATAAACCGAAAGTCGACACCCCGGAGCATCAACGCAGTCACCTTGTATACCAGTACGCTTGTTCAACAGGGGAGTGTGCAACCCTGAATTCGAGGTATATTGGGATGACGGCTACGAAGCTCTCAAGGCGTCTGACCATGCATCTCTCAACAGGAGCCCCAAAAAACATGCAGAGGATGCCCATGGGATTAAACTCACCAGGGGTATGTTAGTGGATGGAACTTCGGTACTTCATTATAATAACGACAAAGATAGATTAACTATCCTGGAAGCCCTTTATATCAAAGATGTCAACCCCAACCTCAACATTCAAAATTATGACCTCAATGTGATCCCAAGTAGCACTACTTTCGATAATAGCTTTAAATTTGTTAGAGAGTTAGAGCCCAGTAGGGTTGATAGCAATTGAGGGGCAAAGCTGTATGTTGTTGCAACCCTGCTGGAACCTGCTCTTTGTTTTCCTCTCACCCGCTGTATCGTTTGTTTTATATTTGTTAAAATTGTTATGTTTAATTTTAAAAATTACTTTTCAGTTAATTATATTAACATTCATTAATTAAATAGTAGTGTAACCCGAAGATGACCAATGTGTGGTCGAAAGCTTGTTTAAACCCAGTGTTTTTGTGATCCATTAAAGTTGTTTGATATTGGTTTTCTCAATGTCTCTGGCCCAGCATATATGGAAGTTGCCTCAGCATCACCGGAAGATAGTTAGAAAAATCGAGGCCATCAGCAAAAAGGTCGTTAATGCAGAAGCTGCTGCATACTTTAATTCCATATATATATATATATATATATATATACCGTCTCCAACCATCTCTGAACCAGTGCGCTTGGTTTCCCCTATTATCTCTCCTGAAGACGGTTCAAACCAAAAATTAGAGACTGTAAGTGTGTTCTTTTGATTTCTCTGTGTTTCTTTTTCTATATAGAACTATATTTGTCCGTTTTGGATCGTATTTCCAACGAAAAAGTATATATATTATAATATTATATAAAAATATTGATGTATATTTATAATCTGATATTATATCATTATAATATATATATATTATAATATATACTATCCATACCATCTCTGTATACCAGTAGCCGACAAATCTGTCTTCCACTATTAATCTCTCCTGAAAGACTTTAGCGTTCAAGCTGTACAACATGATAAGAGACTGTTAAAAAAGGAGTGTTCTATTAAAAAGATCGTTCATACTGAAGTTTCTATGGTTTCTATCATACAACTATTTGTTGTCCGTTTTTGATCGTATTTCCAACGAAGACACGCTATGTATACGGTTGATAAGATCTATAGTTATGTATATCATATATTATGTGTGGTATTGATCTATTGTATATGTCTGTTCAGTATCTATTATGAATCTTATATAATATATAATATATATATATATATATATTGTATATAATAGCGACATAATCTTCTTCATATATCAAGATTACACGTTGAAAACTTTAGCGTCAAGCTGTACAACATGATAAAGTGTTCAGAAAAAAGGAGCGTTTATTAAAAAGATCGTTCATACAGAAGCCACTGATGGTCTTTCAATCGTAACAAGTCTTCGTCAGAGTCAAATCCAACTCTGACGAAGACCGCTTGTTACGGTGAAAGATCTTAGTCTTGTTTTCCCATTTTCATATTCTGGTTTGATCATTGATTGTTATTTCATGTGTTTATGTGAAATCTTTATATATATATGTATATATATATGATCAAACCACAATATGATATGGAAAAACAATATTATATTAATATATATATATATATATATATATATATATATATACAAGTACAGTTCATTTTGAGGAAAGTATTATGTCTCCACACAAAAAAGTTTATTATAAAAAACTAATACGTTTCCCAAGCAAGGATCACCTAATGAATGAATAACCACCCCAGCAGAGTAGATGTAATGTGAAGAAGAAGATCAAGTGTTCGAAACGCGTTGTTAGTTTTTTTTTATAATAAAATTTTTGTTTGGAGACATAAAACTTTATTCAATATAAGTAAGTACTACAGTATAATTGATTTGTTCAATTAATGGACAGTTAATTCTTATTAACTTAAAAGAATCTTTAGTGTGCAATCCGTAATTGTGTGGTATTTACTAATTCTGAGGTCAAATGGACAAACCAAAGTCATTTGTGTGGAGACTTTTGTTTGTTTATCCATTTTATCTCAGAATAACATAAAAAGATTTATATTATAATGATAATTGTTGAAATGGAGTATATTTGTCCATGAACTTAGCCATGATTAATGAATAGTTCATGTCGGCCTACATGATTCTTCGCGACACTTAAAAAATTGAACAGTATTGAGTCCATAAGTGCATTCTTAAAAGCATCCAGCTAACGGTTTCTGTCACAATCTTTCCTCCCCCTTCCTGAACCCTTGTAAATGGTTCATTGTAACAAAACAATGGACCAGACAACCATACCTAACCTATCCCCCCATCGTAATTGGGCGCCTTTATATAACCAATCAACTTCCCAAAAAAAAACCCCTATAACAACAAAATATCTTATATAAGTTGACTAGTATATGTATTGACATCTGTATGCATATGTATTGTAATCGACTGAAAAGAGATAGTAACTAGTCAACTTTGTTACATTTTTCAACTATTTTTAAAAATCTGTTTAAAGTGCAAAATGATTGAAAATAGGTAGAAATTTGTCAACTTTCTTATATTTTTCCATCTTTTTGTAAAAAGTATACTAAAATTGCAAAATCATTGAAAAGAGGTTGTAACTAGTCAACTTTGTTGCATTTTTCAACCTTTTTTTCGTGTGTGTTTAATGTGCAAAATGATTGAAAACATGTAGAAACTAGTCAACTTTGTTAAATTTTTTAAACTTTTTGTAAAAAGTGTACGAAAAGTGGAAATCGACTGAAATGAGATAGTAACTAGTCAACTTTGTTACATTTTTCAACTTTTTTTACGAGTGTGTTTAAAGTGCAAAATGATTGAAAACATGTAGTATATGTAGTATATGTATTGACTACTATGTATTTATATTATAATATTTATATAACAACCTCCAAAATCACAGTTAACTAAAAAAAAAAAAAAAAAAAATCTGGAGTGGCCTACACTCAACTTTACTATAAGTAAACAAAATACACTTCTTAGGTATATCACTTTCTATTTAGTGGTAATTTAAATCTCTAAATGCAAGATGTTTAAATATCCTTCATTCCTGGAGGTAATACAGATAGTCATTGATCGACTTATCAATATATCAAAATAATATAATATAAACAATATCTATATATGTATTATAGCTTTATTGATCTTTCCCGTAATTGAAATTACGTGAATTTTTTTTTATGGATTGCTCATTTTTATTTCATTTTTCATGGTTTTTTAATGAGCCGTTTAATGAATGCATCAAAAAAAAAAATTTTCTGAAAACAAATGTGCTGTAACGCCCCTTTCGTAAATTAAATTTAAAAAAAAGTTCACATAAAGTACTATTTTTAAATATATTTTTATTTTGATTCGTCAAAGAAAAAAATTTTTGTGGTTTATATTGCTCTCACAAGTTTAAATACAGTATACAATGTATACAGGATACCATGTACTGACTGTGAAATGTCTTACATTGGACAGACGAGCAAAGGTCTTCTTACAAGGATAAAACAGCACAAATACTCCATCAGAAGAGAGGACGAAAAGAGTGCCTTGTTCATTCACATAAGAGACAGTAATCATGTGATTAACTGGGATGAAGCAAATGAATTAATATATGTGTCTTCAGAAAGAAGAAGAAATATCGTAGAAAGTGCACTAATAAAGAACTTTTATGAGAAATTAATGAACAATAGCCTAGGACTCTACAAATTAGATGAAGTTTTGATTAACGGGATAATTAGACAGATGAAGACTTCATCATTAAACACATTCAGGGTTGCCATCAATTCTGGAAATTTCAATCAGCCAAGTTAGCAAGTATTTATTGTTTTTTTAGTTCACTTGCTCTCCGAAGATGTATTAACGAAAGGCCTTAGAGCATTGTTTTAAAAAATTGTTTTCATTGTGGTAAATTAATCCATATATATATATATTACAATAGATCGTTACAAAGGATGGGATATTACAAGTAGAAATAAAGGAACGTTCAGAAGCAAGAAATTTGAATAGAGTAATCTATAACTTCACTTCAGCATTGTACAGTATTGAGTGTCAATTGTGGTCAAGTTTATTATATATATATATATATATATATATATTACAATAGATCTTACAAACGATGGGATATTACAAGTAGAAATAAAGGAACGTTCAGAAGCAAGAAATTTGAATAGAGTAATCTATAACTTCACTTCAGCGTTGTACAGTATTGAGTGTCAATTGTGGTCAAGTTATATATATTATTATATATATATATATATATATTACAATAA